>CM021545.1:3958737-3969547 GCA_010994315.2 Pisaster ochraceus | reverse complement strand
TGGGAAGGACTTGGTCTCGGTGGGAAGGACTTGGTCTCGGTGGGAAGGACTTGGACAGTAGGGACTCGACTACAGCACTATCAGTTATTAAAGCTTGCCTAGTTATGTTTGATTGAAGAGACCGATGCAAAGTAGACGTGTATTTAAAAAAATTAATACTTTGATGATCAACAATTTGTACACTGACATCTGGGAATTTTTTTTTTGAGATTGTATTTTTGAATGGTTTTGTGCAGCCCATCCTGCTACGAGGTGAACATCGGCTAAATGTGGAGGAGAAGAAAGCTAGGGGTACAGAAGTGCGTCCTAGGAACGCCAGGCCAGGAAGTGGTGGCCCACCAAGGGGTGGAGCCGCTGGAAGAGGTGGTCCTCGTGGTGGAATGGGAGGTGGAGTCAATAAAGGAGGTGGTCCTGGGCGTGGCTACAACCCTCAACGTTAATGGCGTAGGCTTAATGTGTGTTGGTGTTAATTGACTGACTGGGCCAAAATCGAAACAGGATGGATGAATGAGTGGAACAAATAACATTAAACCAAATAACTAACCTCACTTTTGCATAGTTGCATTCAGTTGCTTTTACCATGCACTGTGCAAAAGAGTTAACATCTGTTCAAACTACATGTACAATATAAATCCATATTCTGGTTACAATCTGGTTTGATTTTGGCTCATCGAAGGATTATTATTGTTGTGATAGTATGTATCTACATCACTGTATGCAATTCTGAAGGCACTACTAATTATTAGATAAAAAGTGTTGTCTTTTTTTGTTTCTCACATTTACAAGATCCAAAGAAATTGAAACATGTTTATTTTAGATGCTTTTCTTTGAGTATTTCATGTATAATTTATTTGGATAAACTCCCTGACACTACATATCCATGACGATGGATTGTACATGTATTACAGTGCCTTCTTTATCATTGAGTATTGCTTAGAAATCTTCAAGATTCTATGAACATATTTATACAAGATATTTATACATTCAGAGGTCACTGATGATTTTGCAGATGAATAATTTTGAACATCTGGGACAAAGGATTGGTTACATAAAACTTCAGTATTTATAAATAGAAACAGGTGTATCAGTTTAGGGTCCTCATATCAGATGTTTCATTCAGTTTTTAGGGAAAATTTTTAATGCAAAATCTGAAGTCTTCGCCGAATGTAACATACCTTGCAATGCTTTTTCTTGCTGACACTATTTTAAAGCAAATTATGAGAACCACTTACGTTCAGAGAGAGCATTGTGTTTTGCTCATATTATTGTGCATTCAGAATTGCATGCCTTAAAGTACATTAGAACCCTATCATATTGTTGATTTCTGTTCTCTTTTTGTACATGCTGTACTGTTTTCAGCACAGTTAGATAGAGATAAAAAAATTGTCTTTTGTTCATTCCTGACAAATACATTTTTCTAGCAAAACAGAAGAGTTTTCTGCACCTGCAGATTTCTAAAGACATTTTTGTTACTCGTAAGGCTTTTTAAAGGCAACTTTAAAGTAGAAACTAAAACAGTTTCTGCAAAATCCAATAGTTTGATTGGGATTCGGATGAACAGCGTAGTTGCTCATCAGAATTCAGGATGAAATCTATAGTAGAGTGATCGTGTCAAATTGTCAGGAATATATATTTTTTTCCTCCTTTTTTGGTATTATTAATAAAAAAAACTTAAAATGCATGTTTACTTTGTTTTTGAGCTATGACTGAGATGGGTTGGTTTGGTTACTTGCACTTATGTCATAGACTAAATGATGCTGGAATAAGTAGGTGGGTTAACTTTGTTTCAGAACTGTAAATTCAGCAAGTGTTAAGCAGATACTTTGAAGCATGCTGTCATCGTTATAGCAGTCAATCTATTAATTACGATACAGATCCACTAAAACAAAATATATTTTTGATGTTTTGCATGCTACTGAAATTAACCAAGTCAACCTTACACAACCAACATGTGATGTGTGTGCACTGGAGATACTTTCAGCTGTTTAGCAGCTAGAAAGTGTATGTACATTTGTTCAGTTTCTTAGAACCCAAAGTTGAAAGTTTATATAAAAGGTACACAAATTACAAGATCGCCTGGGTAGATTTTTGTTATCAGAGAGGGATTGTGTTGGGTTGTGGATGATACAGACTGGATAAAAATACATGGACTGTGGACAAAGGGGTAGCATCCAATAAACTTACAGGGAAGATACAACATTGGTTTCAATCCGATTTTGGTTGGTTATGCTTCTGTAGGAGTCACCTTCAAAATTCTTCAAATGAAAGGAGCAAGTATTTTCCAATAGTTGTGAAACAATTTGAGCCCTAGTTGTTTTACAAAGCCTGTTGCTTTGTAATTATTTATTAATGATTATAACAACTAGAGAATTCAAAAGGTCAAGGTGAACAATTTCTGATGTTGTATCTTCCCCGGTAAGATGATTGTAATATTCAGCTCATACAAAGCATTTTTTAAGTATATATTTGGAAGGTTTTGTTGTTCTTCTGATTTGTATGCTGGCAAGGATTTCCTTGTTCTAGAGTTATTTTCTAATGATGAAGTGTAATGTATTTCTGGTGCTTAGAAAATGGAGTGTGAAGAAAACTGCAGGGGAAGAGTGGAGGCAAAATGAGCAAGGTGTTGTCTTATACTCTTTGCCTGTAATTGCCGGTTAGGTTGGGGATCTATCAATAAAATAGGATGGAATATCGGGCTAGTGTGAAGTGGGTCGGGATTGGGAGAGTAACTGTGGGTTTAAATCATAAACACAAAGGGGATGGGGTTCAAGACCCAATGGGAAGTATTTTGGGTCGAGTTGAACAAGATTTTAAAGTGGGATATTGTTTCTAGGGTGAAATCTTTTAATTCGGGAAAGGATGGAGTTTTGTAAGGGGCAGGGCAATTTAAGTCAACTGGGCAAGGACATTTGCACCTTTATTATGTTCAAACTGTCAGCTGGAACCAAGTTGATTGAAACAGTTATGAACTGCAACATTATTTTGCGTATTAGGGCATCGTCAAAGAATTAAACACGGCTTGGGCCTGTTGGAAGGGTTAATTTGTTGTGGGTTTATTGTAAAGTTTTAGCCGGTTGCAGTTAACACTGTCAACAGGAAACAACAAATTTTGTATAATAAAAAAAGAAGAGTAATTTTTTGTTAGGTATTGATGTGACAATTGAACAGGAGGAAGTAAAGTCATTACTTAATGACTGCGTTTATGTGCTACAGGTAAGATACCTTGTCACATAGATGTTGCTGATTTGTTGTTTATACACACATTGTAGTTGCACTCTAAACCTTGAACTGTTCTACAGGTTGTATGTGGACGTGTCTTGGGATTATGTTGACTCTGTTTTAAGAGAGTTCTTAGATGGTAACAGCATTTTGCTTCATGGAAAAGTAACATTTGATTGATGGAATTCAATCATTTGGCTGAATTTCTAAGTTTTCAACTGTTGTTTCAGTTGTTGGCAGTGGGAAAATTGAGTTAAGAACACATTTATTTAGGAAAATAAGTTCTTTGTGAACTATTGGTGATTAATTGAATTTACCAAGCTCTTAAGAAAGCTGCAAACAAAAATGAAAATCACCAACAATGGAAACTTTCTTGATGCAGGGTTAAGATCTCGGAGGTATGTCTGACATTAGTCTGTGTTGTCACTCTACCAAAGTAACATAACTGTAATTGTTTGTTTGTTGTTTGTACTGGTTTAGTATACTGTTTGATTTAGAAAGGGGTAAACACAAAGCTAGCTGCACTTGTCTGTTTTGACTGCACTCTGACAGTAGAGTACGTTCATACGTCACTCCCATTGTCGTCTTGCAGGGGGAGTGGTCATTGGAATGGAAGACCACTGTTACCAAAAACAAAGCAAACAGTTACTTCATCTGTAGTTCTATCATTACATGTATGGGTTTTAGTGAATTGCTTGTGGATTGACAATGCTGACTCTAAATCTTATAGTTTACTTTGCAGCATTCAGGATCCATAATAAACATATTGTGAATTTTAATCACTTTCCATACAAATCATTAGACCATTTCGTCAACTCACGAAAAATGTCAAACAATTAGTGCAGCTGGCTTAGATGAGAAATGTAAAAAAAATGTGTTGTTTCTTTAATTTGATGGTCTGTTGTACTGCACTGGGAAAATAGAACAGTGAAATCATGGTTGGAAAAACTTATCCACGCAAACATCTCGTACAACAGTGGAAATGATTGGTCGAGAGTTGAATTTCAACGACTACACTTATTACGACAGTGATTGGTCAAATGTCAAACAGTTTTATGGACCTAGCCAATCAACACCACTGTTGGATAAACATTTGTCAATTAAGATTGATCAATTGTTGAAGTGATGTTTTGTTCCATGGTTTTCATGAAGATATTTAGACCAGTTGACGTTAACGTAATGTGGAAGCTCAAAGTTCCGATTGGGCTCAGTCTGTAAGTTGTTTTTAAGAAAATAGGGAAGAATAAGCTATTTAATAAGTCTTATTGTTTTGGTTAAAATTTGAGAAGCACAGAATCTCCCGATTAGATCCTTCATGCATTCTTGATCAGGGTGAGGCGTTTGCCAACATGTAATATGACATTTGTAATTTGTACCTTGAAAGTTTCTTTAAGATTATTAAATGAACAAAAAGCAACTAGGGAGAAAATGTTGGCAGCGAAAATAAGATACTTAGTTTTCCTACATTTTCGTCATGACATTCCGTGCTTAATCATCATTACTGAATACATGTATGTAATAGACCAAGCATTGTTCCCTTCCTAATGGTGGATGCCTCAGCCTCTGCCCTTTAGTTTTACCAAAATAGTTTCAAATTTTCCATTTTTTTCCCCCTGTTAAAATTCCAACATCTTGTTGAGAGAGATTATATGTTACCCAAGATTTCAGTTTTTTCCAAGTCCCACAGATGCTTTTAAAAAAAGGTCCTTGTTATAATGAACATTGGACGCCCCCTAGTGTCAATTCAGTGTCATGATTCCAACTACATGTACATGTATACGTTTGGGGAGATTATAAGATGTTGACGCGAGCCTGGTGCTGGTTTTTTGAATGTTTAACCTCTGACCTAATCAATATTTTTACGTCACTGAATTTAAATGATCTTCAGGAACCATTCAGTCAGAGGAATCTGTGTTTTTTAAATTCAAATTTCCCTCATGTCATCGAGACACTGTTTCAAACAGTTTGACCAAAGGAAAATACTTAATTACCAAATCTAAATTACTTCTCCAGTAAAATTGAGTTAAAAAATCAAAATCGATAGTGAACATTTTCCAGAAACCTTTAATCTGCATGACATAAGGTCAACTGTGGTGATTCACAATTTCAATTTACTTGGAATCTCCATATCATTGGCTCTTTAAAGCGTTTAAAGTTGTCATCTTTATATCGGTGTCAAACATAATTTGGTCCTGTCAGAGACATTGCGTTATTTACCGGGTTAAACTTCCTAAAACCAGCAGCCATTGGAGTGGCTGGGCTTTGTAGAACCTTCTATGACGTGTTATGCCATACGTGCTTTACTGAGTTGCGAATAGTATAATAAAAACAAAGGTTCTGTAGACATCCATTAGGAATTGCGTCATGATTGTTTGATCAGTTTTAAGTGTGTTTTAGTCAAATATTCTGATAGACATCCTTTTAAATCCCATCATACAAGTTAGTTGTTGTATTTATTTATTGATTGATGTAGTTATTTTTTTCTCTGAACAAATTTTGGCAGGTGATGCTGTTTCAAAATGACAAACGCTTTCGCATAATAAGCCACGTGCCCAAGAAACATGTAAAGCCATTCAACCAAAAGCTTATTAAGATTGGTGGAATGCGGAAAGAAATATGAACGACATTCATTTGGCATTCACGATATAATTGGGCGGTCAGGTTGATGTATAGGTATCTTGCCTTGCCTTTCACCTCTGGGACCCCGGTTCAAATCCCACCGGGGCACTATGTGGATTGGGTTTTCAGTTCCTGCCTGATTGCATGGGTTTTCCCTGGAATAATTCTCTGGGGTTTTCCTCCTACGTCTAAAACTACAACTTCCTTCATTGTCCTCTCTCCATTGGGTTCTTGGCTAGTATAGTGATTTAGTTCGCTTTTCTGAGAGTCCTTGGCTTTACAACCAGAATCAATGAAGTGAAATGAAATGAAATGAAATGAAATAATTTAAATCCGTAGCTAGTTCTGAGATGTGTGTCTTTAATCGTTCCTTGGCCAGTTCTAGGATGTGTGTATTTAATCGTAAAATGTAAGGCTTTATACTTTTGAGTTCCATAGTTTCTTCCGGATATAGACCTGACCCCAACTGCTCTTTCACGTGTTAATCACAAGGCACCTACACTGACGCCATACGTGACTATCTACCCATACTGTGCCATTTTTGGGGTCACGGTATATGTAAAGCAAAGATTAAAGAGCACCGAAGGCTCAAGATGAGGGACTGGAGCTTTATCTGTTGTTTGAACATGAAGACCGCATGAGCGACATTTTAGCAAGCAAAACGTTTTGGTAAATCATTTATTGCAATGATCTATTGTTGCATAAAGGAGTTGCTTACTGAAATGGCGTCCAGTGCACATTTCAACCCGTGTTTTCAGTCTTGCGCCTCAGGCACACTTTGATGTAGACATGACCTCCCGCTTGTTTTTGTCTACACTGCGGTAGACAATGAATATCCCAACAATACATGAGCCGGGTCAATATACAATACTCTAGAAGTATGGCACAACGCTCGAAATGTCTTCGTCATTTACATGTGTCAAAATACACTACTGTATTGTATACAGATGAAGTCATTGCTGAACAAAACGGGGAAACAAACCAAATAAAGTAAATAAATCGGCAAAAATCGCAGCATCAACTTTAACGTGACTCAACGCTATGACTTCAGGATGTGAATTGTTCAATTAAATAAAGACGGATAGAAAATGTTTGGTTGACATTTCTTACAGGTGAAACAATACCACATGATCAGTGGTATAATCTCTAC
This sequence comes from Pisaster ochraceus, assembly GCA_010994315.2. Taxonomy (NCBI): domain Eukaryota; kingdom Metazoa; phylum Echinodermata; class Asteroidea; order Forcipulatida; family Asteriidae; genus Pisaster; species Pisaster ochraceus. Next base: position 3,962,559 of record CM021545.1, on the reverse strand, counting down.
CCTCCCCCAGCTCTTTGTGTCAGCGGAGGGTTGAGCTGGTGCTGCGTTTGGAAGGCAGCTTCATTCTGATTGCTCCCTGATCTTTTCTGTAGGCGATCATCTGTTCAATTATCTCAACAAGAAATAAGTTTACGTTTACTTTTATGGTTCATTACTCATCTGACAATGTACCGGTGAATCCGGTCAGTATACATAGTCCTATTTCCTCATTTCATAGACAAATTAAGTATCTACCTAGTCATAGCCTTTGTTTCCTGAAAATGCTCGAAACTGGGCCGAGGTTGTAACTAGGAATGCCGCCCTCTACAGTTAAAATGTTGTACTATTTAATAAACGATTATTTGTTTCTTGCACTGCAACATGATGATCAGGCAGACGTGAAAGCTGAACTATATAAAAATAATTCACCATATACTAGACTGAGGTGTGATTATGAGATGTAAGTTATCATCTATAGGACTGCTGCCTCCTTTGCACGTTGACTGTTGTGAAATCCAACTCCAAGTCCAATAAAAGCTGCAGTGATCAGTTCAGTAAGTTTGAAGGTAAGGCATCGACGTTAGCTAGCTATATCCTTCAAATCAGCCGGGATTACTTTGGTCTGGAAATCATAAACGGAGCTCTCTATTAAAGGCCAGTCGGTTTGTAACCAAACCATCTCTTTTGTTTTCAGTATTATAATCAAAGAAATGGGTCAACTTGTAGGTTTCTGTCAAACACTAAATGGTGCGATGGTGTGCAAATAGCATTTTTACTGGGATTTTAACCGTAGGTCCCCAAAATTAGAACTTGGAATAATAGTGAAAACGGCCGAATTTATCAAAAGAATGCCTTAAATTTAATGGTTCTGAAGAAAAAGCTTCTTTAATGGTCGAATTAACTATTTGTTAAATCAACTTCTCATGTGTTGTGCGTTGGTCTGTTGACATCTTAGCTGGCATTATAAATAGGCCTAGACAGTCTGCACAAAACATGACCGTCCCTCATTATGCATGCAGTGTTAACTATAATGGAATCTAATATTGTTTCAAAGATAAAGCGTCAATAGTCTAATCGGTGTGTGGGAGGAGGACATCGAGCCACGGAACATAACTCATTTCACAGACATGTAAGGGTCACCTGTACTATTTTGCATTAGTTAGTTAATTGATTGATTGGGAAAGAAACCGCGTATAATAAACAAAACAAAACATGCCATCCACGACGTCAGCCCTCAGTTTATAGCAACTGTATGTCTTTTTTAATTGAAGTAACGGTTTCCTATGAATAAATCATCGATGGCGGCAATATTCTTCGACGACAGCAGTCGGGAAGGGGAATTCTAAGAGGCGTTGCCTACGAACTCGGCTTAGACAAAGAGGGGATGCTTCATCTTTTTGATAACCGTTTGTCTGGTTTGTGGCATCACTCCCCTTGTTTTAAATATCAGATGAACGAATAAACCGTATATTGAAAGAAAATACAATCGTGCAGGATAAAGAGAATAAAACATTTCCATTTGTACTATCTGTCGCCATTTTCCTCGTAACTTAGATTATTTGCATGAAGAAGTTGCAGATCACTGAAGACTTCGTTCAGTACCTTTCCTTTTGAATTGAATGTATTTTTGTTTTCGGTTCTATGTGCCCTCAATCTTGCAGTGAATGGTGGAGATAAATTTATGGAGGGAACTTTATGTTTTGTGACTATTTATACATGAATATGAAACGTTGCCATGGTTTTGACCCTTGTCTGGTGGATCAGAGACGGCAATTCTATAAAGTCTCAGCTAATTCACGAAATAATGTTAATAACGTGCTAAAACACGAAACTCGTTCTCCACTCACAATAAGCAAGTTGTATTTCTGAAGTGTTTTTGGCTTGTTCGTTCCGTGTTTCACCTTGTTATTCAAGAACCCTATTCATCACCTGACGACATCTTATAATAAGTGATTTTTACAGAATTGTTTATTTTCACGTCTAACAACAAACTTGCCGAAAAGTGTTGTTGATTCTGACTGTGACCTTCTCCCCAAGGTCTGCTGCGGCTGTAACATGGCACAATCGACTACACATGGTAAATTAAACATACCTGCGTATTGCAAGACAGGTAGTAAAAAAAAAGAAGAAGAAGAAGAAGAAGAAAAATATGCATAGTGGGACCAGAACGAAAGTGTATTTAGGACATGGAAAAACATTTCCCAGATTACTATTTCGCCCGGGCAATTTACTATTTCGCTGGGGCAGTTTACTATATTGTACACCGAAACGTTTTCAGCTCATGCACCATGATGGACCTGTTTCAATGAATTCAATCCACAGACATATAATACCTATAGACGGACAGCAGGGGGCGCTAAACTGAAATTTTGGATTTTCTCAAACTATGGGTGGAAGTGAAGACGCGTCAACACTTTTCTGTACACGTTTAGGCATAGCCGCGAGGCAGTGGTCCCGTTTTCACGGACTTTTTCTGAATTTTCAGAAGATATTGACCCGATGATGAATTGTAAATTAAGTGATGAGTTTTAGGAAATTCCTATAATAACTGGAGTACTCAAAAAGTTGTTTGATTGACTTTTGCTGATTTTGGGGGAAGGAAATCATAAAAATTTGTGAAGAAAATTATTATACATAACATAGCCTAGGCCAAGGCCTACAGGACTGTCAATTTCTACGCGTTCGTGCCGTTTTCATTGTGAAAAGTCAAGTTTTCACCTTGAAGTTTAAGATACCACACTTCATGAACATTCCATACAGCCATTCATAAATGTTGGGCGTTGAAGTTTAACCGTACAAAACGTCGTTTTTATAACTTAATTTTCTGGAAATAATCACTGTGATTCAATCTGCGATAATCGAGGCCCTCCAGTGTTGAACTTACGCACAATGTAAGTTGCCAAGCTGACCATTTCGCTCGGTCCAAAGGCGCTGGGATGGGCTGACTGTGGACATGCGCACTCGACCCTTCCCCTGACTTAATCTTCAGTCACCTCTTCCTGATTACGAAAGATCCCACCATAATACTAATGTAGCTCTATTCTGTATCCTTTGCAAATAATTATGTTCATTCTTTGCACTGTACTTCTTCTTCTTATTACGCTAGATGTTATTTTCAGCCAACACACTGAGCACAGTTGTTGGCACTTTCGGTGTACTGTAAGCATAGGGCTCGATCACAACATTCTTCTTGCAACTTCACAAAAGACTGTGCAAGTCTCGCGTGTATCGGAACAAGAAAACACGTCAAACGAAGATTGTATTTGTCCTGAAATCAAATCTTTGTTTTAAACTATGTCTAATGACAAAATCTGAACAACAAAAATACTCATCACAATTTTTATAAAATTAGTTTTAGCTTTTTATAATCAATACACACATAATGCGTTAGTTAATATTACAACAAAATTAAAGTTATTGGACAAGGCTGCTCATTGATCTTAACTTTTTAGAAACCCATCCTCGTTCCCAGGGGTGATCGATCTCGCCGCGCCATTTTTTCCAGCATGCCTTGCTCGATTATAACCCCTGGAATAGACCGTGTAAGTCTCGCGCGTATTTGAACATATTTGGGACCACTGTGGTCTCACGTACATTGCTTTAACGCGTTAAAGAAACGAACTCACGCGCTTAAACAGATCCCAATGTTCGAATACGCGCGAGACTTGCACAATCTATAGACCTTACCATTGATCTCCATTAATATTAATGGAGATCAATCATAGAGTTATATATAACTCTATGAGATCAATGGACCTTATGCGTTAACGTCATTCAACCGCCATCTTGGAGGTTAAACGGTGACGAAACAATCGAAACGCACAGATTTGTGCGCGCGGCGCA
>CM021545.1:3918626-3957737 GCA_010994315.2 Pisaster ochraceus | reverse complement strand
TAGATCGGACGCTCGTACAATACTCTGGTTCAGCCCATAGATATAGAATATATCTATGGGGCTCTGACATTAGTCACGTGCTTGAGGCAACGCGCAACTTTTGAAATGGTGTGACGAGCATGCTTTCGACGACCAAACACACATTTCGACTGTCTTGATATTACAGTTTACAAAGTTCTTTTGCCCAATTAATTGCCCCAAAACATAATGTTTTGATAGCGTCAAAATGACTTCTTAAAACTCTAAACATGAATGTTGGGTCAAGCAACTTTAACGATGTTTTCTTTTTATTTCATTATTTCATCGACAAAAGGATTGTTGGATTGGACACATTCACACAACATTATTTTCCACCGGTCTTCGTTTTTACAGAATAAAACCTCAGATCAGCTGTGTGGTGTGATGTATCTATCAATCTGCTCAGTGTCATCTTGCTCGCATAATTAATAATGTGTCAGTCTAATACCCTAAATGTCAATAACACGAAATTGACTTTTCGTGAATATTTTTATTATGCACGTGACATTTTACTGCGTCAATGGCGAACCAAAGATTTTTTCTACACAGGCAGTGGAGCGCGCGCGCACGTCCGATCTAGGTATTATATTCTATATAAATGGCAACCTCGTCCCCATGGTTTACTTTATTTCCAACCATGTTTGTAAATAGTAAACCCTGAGATGGAAACTCCTCACTTGGACCCTGATTGGACAACAACATTACATTAGCACATGTACATGTTTCCAATTCATACAAGCTACTAAATCTGGTACCACGAGACTATGGCGAAGATGTGAATTTCGATATGCAGCCAAACTATTCTAATTTGCATACGTATCCAAATTTTTTTGACATGCAAATGTTCCAATACCAGGGTGAGAGAGCAGTCAACCTCGTACTGCTCGACACACCCTGGGGAAGAGGTTGTATCTATGGTTGCTCCATGACTTGATGGATCAACCGCAGGACTAATTCAAATGTCCAATATATTTGGATATTTTAAAGTCACACTTCCAGGGTTACAATAAAGCAAGGCATTCTGTGAATTAAAAGAAAATGGTGCGGCAAGATCGTTGGAACTAGGTTGCTTTTACGCGGATTCCCGATAGTCAAAGAGCGTAAAATTTACGCGTGACACAATTTCATAGAGGACGCTGACGCAACCATAGACTACAATGAAAAGGCTTCGCGTTGCATTTACAGCATCTGGCGATGATCATCGCGAAGACAAATCAAGCGTTTACATAAGTTTTCTGATCGGAGCTGAGCACAAAGTTCTTTTTTTTTTGCAGTAACCGGAGGTTGAGGTCAAGTTTAATTCTCTGGTTTTCTTTGTTATATTGTTAATTGGTTTTACTTTCATATTTTTTATCTCTAAGTATTACATTCCCAACAACGTATATAATGTTCATGGTCATAACCTACGTTAAACTACAAGAATTGACGAAACAAAATCTCGCCCATGTAAAACTCCATGTTGTTGGGACCACAATGGTCCCGGAAGTTCGAATGCGCGCGAGACCTGCACAGTCTTTATCAATGGAACCCCTATATCGGGTGTATAATAGGCCTATACAGCTAGATCAGCGCGTCTGCCAGTGGTGAAGAATAGGCAGACGCGCGCGATCTAGCCGTAGCTGTAGCCGAAGTCGCCGTTTCGGACACGGCCCACTATTGCTCCGACAGCTAGCAGTACAATAGTTCCCATCATGCTCCACTACATCCTGAACAAGAATGTGTACAAGCTAGTCAGCCCGGTCTTGGATGAGATCGGTGGGGCAAGGCGAAACTGTCCATTCAGTGATCTGGACTGTGCTAAGTCAACATCTTCCGGATGGATATTTTATGTCTTTTTATGCCTATACATGGTTTATTAATAGATAAGTATTGCTTTCAAGCTTTGCATCAAGTGTGAAATTAAAGGAAGACTAATTTAGTTAGTGAGTAAATAAAAGTAGTATACCTTCCTGTGCGAAACGTTTGAAGAACGAAGTCTATGATGGTCTCGATGTTTCCAACAGCTCGATTTGGATTTAACAACCACTTTAACTGCCTAGTCCTATACTGTTTGATTAGTGATGTTTTTTTATGACAGTCGTACATACCACAAGTCTCGTGACGATAAGGTCACCATTGAGCTTCCGGGCATCTCTGAGCTATCAGATATGGGAGATTAACGGGGTGCAGACTTGCGTGTTTTTTTATTTTATTTCTGTCACACCACTTTTTTCAACGCCCCAAAACATGTTGGTGGAGTGACTACATTTAAGACTAACAATGTAGGCCTATTAAATAAAAAATAAATCAATCAATCAACAAAATCTGGAAACTAAGAGAAAATGAAAAAATTGTGAGGAAATTAAGTTCAGCTTTTAAAAATAATATTTTTCCAAGATTTGCACACAAAAATTCAATCTACAATTTCAAAATTTAGATAAAAAAAAAATTTAATCCATAAAAAGTGGCTGAAATTTATTAATACAAGTTATTTTCAAAATACAAATGCCACAATACACGCTGTAGCTGCTATTTGAGGTGCTCCGAGGTCAACTTACACAGTCTGTTCCTGATGTCATTTCATTGAAAAGCGCCCTCATTTTAGGAAAGCCTATTTTGAAAACAAAGTTCGGGAACTCATCCAAAGTTTTGTCCCGTTTTAAAGTTGTTCGTGTCTAGAAGGAGTAATTGATGATGCTATAAATCCAGGTCAGGTACATTGACATTCTAGAGGGTCTGTCCAGAAAAGTACAATAGCAGCCAGTGTTGCATACTGGTTGTAAATGCATGGTACATTAATTGAAACCGTCATTTCAAGAAATGTCTGTAAACCTCTGGAAATTTTAATGAAGCAAACAGCAAACAAAATACCGGTGCATTGGTTACATATTTTGGGTTAACGTGTGACAAGGCTACACTACTATGTTTGCCTTCAACAGACTGGATTCCAACACCGCATTCCTCAAAGATGGAGCATCGCTGATATATGTTCGTTAAAATGCATCCCTTGATTCAAACACATACGTAATAACCCATACGTAATACCAAATTAGGATCCACCAGTCCCGTCACATGTACATGTATGTTCAATCGAACCTTTGACTAATCGGTTCGATTTTTTTCCAGGAATACAAATTCATTCACTTGTAATGTTCGTATTCGGGGCCCATTAGTCACATGGCTAACGGACTACCTCAGCAAACGAAGTTTCATTTAGTTTCAAAGAAAGCAAAGCTGTTACAAAATAGAGTCTAGAATCTAATCATAAATGGAGCCATTGCGGAAAATGGTTGCAGCCCACTTGCAGCTAAGCTCCGATACGCAATGTTTCACAGTAGACTGTGTGCAAGTCTAGCACGTATTCGAACTTCCGGAACCATTGTTGTCCAAACCATACCGAGTTGTACGTGAGCGAAGTTTCGTCATTTATTTGAGTTTAACGTAGTTTATGACCATGGAAATTAAATGTTGTTGTTGGGGAATGTAGTACTAATTGATAAAATGAAATTAAAAGCGACTCAACAACATAACGAAGAAATTCAGGGAATTAAATTTTACCCCAGCTTCCGGTTGACTTGCAAAAAATTAAGAATTTGTGCCCACCTCCGATCACCAAACTAAGAATTTGTGCCCACCTCCGATCACCAAACTAAGAATTTGTGCCCTCCTCCAATCACCAAACTTATGTAAACGCTTGTTTTGGACGCTGTAATTACCAGACACGAAGACTTTCATTTCAGTCTATGGTCGTTGAGGCGTCAGTGTCCTGTAAACTGCATCACGCTTAATAGTTTAGTGGTTGCACATCATTCAGGCGTGGATTTGCAAAAAGGGTTACTAAAAAAGTTAAGATCAAATAAGCATCCTTGTCCCAGAGTTTCAATAAATATTAACATTAATATTAAATATTATTTGTGTATTTTTTATCAAAGCCAAAACTCATTTTATAACAATTACAATGAGTTCTTTTTTTCTTCAGATTTTTTCATAGATATAGTTTTCTCGTTTGGATACGCGCGAGACTTGCACAGTCTATACCAAACATTCTGCATGTGTGGGTGTTGAAGTCACGCCCCTTAATGGCAACATTTTACTTCTAAAACTTGACCCCATTGTTTATTGAATTGATTGTTTGTCAGTTTGATTATCAGACTATAGAAAGGGACCATGTGCAATGCCTGATGCCGGTTAGCAGCTGTTGTGCAAAACAATCTATACCAACGCTGCACACAGTTTAGGGTAGATTTCTGAGTTGACCCCCTTAATGGTCAACAATACCATTATTCAGGCATTCCTAAAACCCTGCCATTTAGACTTGATTTACATGGATGAGGGCAAAACTGTTTTCTTTATACTCTCGCATCTGCAGTAAATGTGGTTCCCATCCCGGCAGGGTTTGGCAGCAAAGGTGGTTCCCATCCAAGTAGGGTTCTGCAGCAAATGTGGTTCCCATCCAAGTTAGGGTTCTGCAGTAAACTTGGTTCCCATCCCAGCAGGGTTCTGCAGCAGAGGTTCTCAGATGGTTCCCATCCCAGCAGGGTTCTCTGTGTGATTTAGCAAAAGTAATTGTCACTGCCTTTAGCGATGATGTATGCACATCAGTATGTTCATAATATATATGAAGTGCTAGCGCACCTTGGAGCAATGGCGCCTCGCCCCGCCACTAAAAAGGTTTTCTATCAAGCAATGATAACTGCTAAGAATTACAAAGAGAGAGAGAGAAAAAAAAGTAACATTCTTTTTTATTTTACAATCAACAAATTTACATTGAAAAGGAAACTAGGCTATACATAATTTTTGTATCGCTTCGAATGCAGTGAAAGTGCAAATATGGTAAACAATAATGGCAACATATAAGAACGCTAAGATTAACAGAATAATTACTGTTGAATTGCAAGTAACGTTAGTTACCGGGAAGGACTTCGTAGTTACAGTGCTGATGTTTATCTAACGTGTTTTTCTGTATATTCTTACGAGCTTCCCAATACAAATGAGTTAATATTAATTACTGGTCGATGTTACCCGGGTGTTGCTTTTCTTAGGTACACTGATAGGTACACAGTTAATAGCACAGACAAAGTCATTACCGGAGAAAGAGATGATCAATACGGAAGCTCACTAATAAAAAAATACATTTCATATGCCTGTAATTACCGACCTCTAAAGAATATTTATATCTGAAATACTCTTAAAGTCATGGAAATAGCATATGAAGACCCAACAGTTAAGCTGCTTATTTTGATTGCCACAAAGCCTGATTTGTTGAGCGTTTGAATAGCTTGTAATGTTTTCTAATACAAGCCTAGTTAATATAAAATTCTTGCAAACATAAGTTATAGACGTCAAATTCCCAAGACAAAGAGTGTTTCTTTTCGTTTGAGAGGATGCTTTGCAGTTGTTGTCATTCCTACGGAAGTGCCACCATGGCATCCTTGCGTGGTTAAGCCATAAGCCAAGCATTATTTCAGGGCACACAAAAATCCCTCCCCAGGCCATGTGGTTAAGTGAGAATCAACCCTCCATGCCATACAGCTCCCTGTGGGATTATAATGTTTGCTAGGGATTAACAGATTAATGAGATTATCCCACCTAATAGCCCCATCGTGGCCACCATGAGAGTAAACCACAGAAAGCATCGTGTTTATAGTCTGCTTGTAATGGTTGTAAAGACATACAAATACAAGTACATACGGAAATGAGTTAGCGAACAACTATTTATCAGCAGCTAAGTTGTTGGGATTAGAGCACTGGGGGAAACAAGTTGAACACCTAGCTTGACAGGTGGTATGCTCTGTTGTCAACGCAATACATGAACACCTTTCTCTCTTAAGCCATTTGACTCATCTTCAAAACATGTAACCAAAGAAATGTTTCCGATGGTAAATTCGTTCGTATTGATTAAAACATTAGACAACTATGTGGATCTTCAACACACCAAAAACTCAAACACAAACAAATTTGACGCCGAGAAATTGCAATATTCTGGATTATACTTGCCATGGGGCCTCACCGAATTAGTGGTCAATTTGTTAGTACTGAATTAACTGTAAATTAGGCCATAACAAGAGTTGGTGCGTCACTAATTTAAATTGTCTTTTATGTGAACGATGGCCAGTGTTTATATAAGATCAAACTTTAAGTTATGGACTCGTATTTTTACTTCAAGATGACCTTGTTCTCATCTCAAAATAGTATCCATTTTTGGCGATGGTTTGTTGCTTAGTAACAAGCAGCTCAGTGCAGGTACAATTGTAGCCAATCCATCCATCCAAGAGACGGTGTACAGTGTTGGTCGTATGTAACAACAGGTGCATCATCAACATTCTTGTATAATCGATATTGGTGTTCGCTTAGTGGGTGGGTACAAGGAGGAACGCCTGACTTGTAACTCACAAATACGAATGAAAACGAAAAAGGGGCAAAATGTAAACCGTCTGAGAATTTCAGGAATTTGTTTAAGCCGGAAAACAAGAACAAAGGCTATAGCAATCAGACACGTTGCTGTCCAAAGATAATTGATTAGCAGTGATAATCAGACGGAAGTCTTTTCTATAGTCGACCAACTAAAGAATTCAATTGTAATTATCCATCTACAACAATATTTCCGACGTGATGACACATTGTGTTTTTGGTGTGAAGTAAAATACTGTCTTTTGAAAGAGTTATGATGATTCAACCACGTAGTATTCACATTATTCACATGAGTTAATGCAGTGTGTGTGTTTGTCTCATGGCATTGTCTAAGAGCATGGATATCGATCGAAGAACAGACTGCTATCAATTTTTCCAGTACAAAGCAATTTATCATACGAAAGAAAAACATTCATTGTGAAACATTTTGAGAATGGTTAATGAAAAATGCAAACCACATAATGTCTTTTTATTGAGTTTTGGTAGTTTGTTTGGGTGTATTGTTTGTTCTTTTTCATCACTGATGATGATCGGTACATTTTTTCCAGCCATGTCATTATTTATTCAGCACGTTGCATGTCTTTCCATACAGCAAGGCTGCAGTAAGGCTAGGTTACTTGTGTGCACTCGCATTCAACCTCCCAAATATGAAACGTGTTTGTGTCGGCTAGAAAAGAGGAAAATATGTGAGATCGATCGGAGCTTCTCTGCGCCCGTTGTATTCAAATCTCTGGTAGAGGACTATATATCCACTGGGTGTTAACTACACTTGTTTTGCAATCATGAACAAAGAGTTACAATTAAATGATGGTAAAGTCCTTGATTAGGCAACAGACAGGTATGACTCCTGCTGGGTTTTTAGTATCTCTATTATTTACAATGAACATCATCAAAACAACAAAACAATAGCTGGCGGTGTGGGCCTGCAGCCCGGAACTATACTGTTAAAAACCAGTGTGTCCCGGCAGAATTCGAGACCTTGTTCCCTCGAAGCCAGTCAATATTATCGACCAATAGGGTAGATATCGTCTTGTGAGAACCACGACGATTGGGCGAAATCGTTATGATGGCATAATTATATCAGCAAGACTGGACAACAATGCTGACATCATTATTCTACATTGTTGAGAATGGGCCTTGTGTGTCACTACGGTATTACCGCTAACTTGTTTTAACAATCATTTTGCCGATTCTGTCACGTCAGTAAACACTTGACTTCAGTTTTCATAGTTTGCTTTTGTTATTCCGGCAATTAAGAACATTGTGTACTAAGTGTCTCTGCATGGTTGTCTTTCCTCCATGGTCCTAGCAACAACTTGCCACATCCCAACTGGTGGCTAATGCAAAAGGTATCTTCACAATCTGCGCGTAGGCCCTATACCGTATGGCAAACTTGCGCTAGGGGTTTTGGTGTACCACGTGTCTTTTCAATTTGCATATTCGGTCGATGGATTCGAGCCAAGCAGACGGACTTCAAAACTATACAAGGAGCGCGTCTCCCGAGGAACGATATGCAAGAGCCATTCTGTCAATGTCACTTCTCGTGAGAATAACGGAGATTTCATACTTCGGCTGATCACATTTTGCCTGACTGGAAGGTAAGTTTTTGTGTAGAAAACACCCTAAACATTCATGTACTGTTAACCATACAGGGGGTTAACAGAAAAAAGGACGAGTGTGGTTGTGGCATGTAGTGTAATAGATATTTTGATCGTCGTGATGCAGTGTCATTAGAACTTTAGGTGGTCTGATTAGCCTGCAGCGCTATAGCGCTCCTTACAGTCCGCACACCTGCTAAGTAAAGCGTTGCTCATTCCCCGGGCACCAGGGACAATTTCTCCCGACGCTTTATTCCCCGGGTCGTCAAAATCCAGTGTACATTATTTACTGTGGAGATGACGGGAGTTTTGTCTGCCTACCCCTGGCTAGGCTGGTCAGATGTCAAGCTTCAGGTCTACCGCACATTTGCCCCAATCGACCAGTGCGGCTGCTAGGCCTATCGGTCGTTCAGTCAAGCGTAATAAGTTAGGTGAGATATCTACGCGCGAGCTGCTGACTTCATAAGCATTATAGAAAGATATAAGTTGATTCTCGACCACGTCAAGGTATCGTGTCTGGCGAGCTAGGAGTTTGGCATATCCATAGCTTTTTATAGCTCCATGGCCTATCCAAACCATTAAGATATTAAATAGCATTAACTTTTTTTTACAACTTGAAAGATTATGATAATTTGGGGATTTGTTCGAACTTCACACGTTGCGTGGCACAATCATGTGTTTTATACATTATAGTGCATTATAGTGAAGACGTGTAGTTACCTATTTATCGCTGACACTTGATGTGTAATTGTAATAATGTCCTCAATCAGAGGTCAACTAGGTACATGAGCTAACAGTAGGCCTATAGTGTTGATACCGAAGGCCCAACTCAACAGAAAGCCTCAACTGGGTGCTTCGATTCCCGTTCAAGTTCCACAGTCTGCTTGTTACATCAACGCACCTGAAAATAGCCTAGGTTCAGCTGCAACTAAGGCAGGTCACATGCCCTTGACTATACTTGTGATAAGGACAAACTGCAAGTACACATTTTGTGCAATGAACTCGGCACGGACTTGTGATCAGCGTTCCAAGGAGGCAACTCAGGTCCCGCCTGCGGCTTAATCGCTCCTGCAGATGGCCTGGATAACGAAAAGACAGCATTGACAAACAACGTATGCCTACTACTTAATGCGCCTTGCTAGTTGGCAATCACCCACCCTAGTGTCACTCTATATGGCTCAGAACCCATGATATTCTTCAGTTCGTATTTCTGCATGTAGCAAAGCAAAACCCACGTTGCACACTGGCGTTTACGCACATGTATACATACACATGTACAAACTACATGTAGGCTTACACGCTGTCGCATCCAACTTTTACATAGGAATCCATACAGGATTTTATTACTGTCCTTTTGGCGTTTGAAGGGATTTCCTTGGTGTTCTTTTAACTTCAGCTTAGAAATCTGCAAGTTGGCCATGCCACTTGCCTCTTATTGAGGGCTACGTCGGTGCCTTGAATATCCGTGTTAGTTGGTCAACATCTCAGACAGGACTTATCGATGTCATAAAGTGCAGAGACTCAAGGCAAGGTAAGTTTGAATGTAACATCTTGACTTGTAAATCACTTCTGCTCTGTACACGTTTAATGTTAATGGTAACAGGGAACCAAACCAAACGGGTTTTAAACCTTACGGCGTACTTTATTTGAACGTAATCCCATTGTCCAATCAGATATTTTGTATCTGGAATTATGTATGTATCATTACCCTGGAAATTGCCCCGGTTATTGCGATTGACCCTTTCTCCATAATATAATGGTGTAACTCTTGTATACATGTTGCAACCGAAAGAAGAACTCGTAAATCCCCGCCAACTTTATCTCGACAATCCGATTTGAGGAAACATTCACATTTTGGTTGATCAAGTGTGTTTGCTGAGAACTGATATTTATCTCAGCAGGGAAATGTAATGAGTGTACATGATTGTGTGTTACTTGCAAAACTGAAATGATGGTAGCGAGTAGTCACTAAGTGATTATAATAATGTGCTTTGTTGGCCCATTCGGTCTCAAAGGATGCACATTGTTTTACGACAGACCTCCCCCTCGATTTGTGCGTGTGGCCTAATTAGTGTGTGGCAGTTAAATTCAACAGCTGTTTGTGGTAGTCCTTGTACATTAAGGAGATATAAACCAGTCTGCAAGAGGTAAGGCATATTGAATGTCACAACATTCAAAATTAACATGTAGCCTACATGGCAAACAGACTTCATGAAATGCAATCATGTAAGAGATATTGTCCAGTATAGTTGCTTTCTTGTATCTTCCATAGACGCACGTATGTCTGTGGATGTAAACAAGGTTGTCGATCGTTGACATAGCAAGCTCAGTACAAGTACGACACAAACATGATATCAAAGACTCACCTGTAGTGTATAAGTATCATATCAAACTATTTGTACCCATTTTTCGCCCAACTGAAGATACCTTGGTACATGTGTTATTGGATTGACAGCAATGTTAACGTGTTTGTTCTCAGATGGTATGCCCTTAATACTTATTTTGTTTACAAAAGAGAACCTCCGCTTTGTACCTTAGTGTGCAGTTGGACTATGACATGTCTTGTAATAGTCAAACACGGTCGCATCTCTACCTGGGGAAACATGTGGCCTTCCAAGTCTCTCTCACTACCACTCCGGCAATTACAAGAGGAAAACGTAAATAAACTTAGTTACTGACATGGTACGACTCAGATGACTATTATGGGCTGTCTTCTGACCCCCCCGCCCTTCCAGAGCTATACTTGATCTTCGTCGTACATGGAGCAATGGGTAAAATGCATAATATTGTACGATAGTCAGAGCTTGGATAACTGCCGGAGGAGATGTGCAGTAACTCGCTTACCGTACCGGTATACTTACCGTTCAGAAAGTCATACTATTATTAAGTTTATTCCATACACGGCAGTGGGAAGCGGATGCAGACCTTATCAAAAGGGGAGGAAAGGATGGTGAAATTTGATCCTCAGTCGGTAAATAAGCACCAAAACAATTAGGGAGAAGTCTCGTCCAAACTATAAACACCAAACTTACTAAACTCACAACAGTGGGGCGACGCCTGTTAGTTCGTCGCGGTTTTTTTTTTATACACCGAGCGCTTTACCGTAAGTACAAAAAAGTACTGTAGCTTTCGGTTCAATCGGCTTGGAACGAACCCGGAGGAAATCTTCCCTCGGCGACCCCACCCCCGCCACAATCAAAATGATAACTATTATTATTATATCTTGTTGTTTTAATGATGGTTTTTTCTAAACCAGGTTGTCTCAACGCGTTGTTTTGAATTTAAAAGACATGAGCTGGAGGGGCAATCCCTGTTTCTTTCCAGCAGAGAAGGTGGTGAGATGTGACGCGAGGAGGTCAATGTAGATGTTCGATGGTATGACCCCTATGCACTCTGCACCCACCAGGGATCCACTGAGAATTCTAGCGGTCACCGGGTCACTCCCAGTGCACGACTCAATCACAACTTTCAATGTCAATCACTGCTTAGTTTAAGCTTCCCACATAATAGCCTATATTATTATTTGAACAGATCGTTGGCTTGGCGTTATATAAACTAACACTACTACTAGTAGTTTAGCAAGCATTCTACCCAAGTTACTGGTTTAGGTCTCAGTAAACGTTATTAAAAACAGCACAACATCGGTAGAAGATTGACGGTACACAATTCGATTAATCGAATCAAAAGGGACAAATCAGTTATCGATTAATTGGATAAATAATATCTTTAGTTTTTTCTCTTCACCAGGAACACCTATAAGAATTATTTTAATCGAACAATAAACGTAGGCTATACGCCCACATGTTAGAGAGTTTGTGGTCTGTACTGCTGTAATGTAATTAAGTTACATGATTAGAAGCAATTACAGCAGTAAACAGCACGAGTGTGCTATAGTTGAAAGAGCTCATCGCATGGTGTTTTTGTAGTAGAGCTTTCCACTTTCTGTTGTGGCTAAACACTGTTGCTTCTGAAGAGCGAGATGGTTGAGCTGATTACAGGCCGATTAGCTATCGATCGCACTGAATGCTAAGTCCCTGCACCTCTGGAGGAGCTGTTACCTTAATTCTTACAATTTCCATTGAAACATATAAAGCCTGGTCAAGTTGTAACATTACGAGTTCAATTTTCCTTCTAGTCAATCGTTGTACCGTGTATGTGAAGCTAAATAGGGTGTAGCGTTTAGAGAAAGCATTTTGCTCCCGATGGTCGGCTGTAGATTATTTTTGTAACGTGCATGATAAACACCGTCCTGGAAGCTACTCCCGAGCATCCAGGGGCGTCGATCAACCCTGGTTCCGACTCGTAGGTCGTCGCCGTGTGCCACTGTCAGCGCAAGCCTCGTAACCTTACCAACTGATTGAATGCCCTAAAATAGCACTTTTTGCAGTTGTCGTATTTTGTTATGTTGCGGTTGCGCCATTTCGGGGGAATGTGCCTGTGTGCTTAACCCATGTAATAAATTAATAGCTTACTTATTTTGATAAGAACTTTCTCAAAACAGTTGAGCCAATGTTTCTTCATACATATGTATTCATATTAATATAAATTTCATATGAAAAGAAATATGACACATGACGGTTACCTTGAGCTCTTGTCAGATTGCTGTTCCACGAAGTATCGTGTCTCCTCTCTCGATATGACCCTCAATCAAGGTTAAAACATTGGGCATTATGCACAAAAACATGCAGCCAACCTTAATCCGTGCAATTCTAGGTTGCTGACCCGATTCACACAATTGTGGTCGCCAAATTTAATAGTGCACACATGCGGTAGATGAGTTAGGGGTCTTGCAATTTTCATAACTCTGTATGATTTATTGGTCTCCCTGGTAGAAAGATTCGCGTGATTTATTTAAAACGAGGATGGTTAGGGAAAGCTGAGCGCAATATAACCGCTGCTCACGATGGATGCAATGAAGCGGACAAACGCTGCAGTGTGTCCAAGGACATATGTTGTAATAAAGTCGAGAAGGTTTGAGACAGATGTGACTTAAGTATAGAGAATACGAGCTTGGCTAACTGAGATGAGGAGCATTTTAAAGATACAATCCACATTTATCGCCCAATCATTTGTATTCGTCGGGGGAATTGGCAAACATTCAAGTGCAGCAGTTTATGGTTCGACTTAAATGACTCGTGTTTCAAAACGAGGCGTTGGATTCAAGTATTTCCCTCGATTCACCAAGGTGTGAAGTATAAGAAGTACCTGATAACATTGTATATTCAATATTTTCTCTTTGTTATGGACGGTTATGTTTTGGATCAGAATGCATCATTTCATCCTGGCGTAACTCGGGGTGTTTTCAGTCCAAGGCCAGATCTGCTCATAAGATTGGACTAATAGTCAGGATGTGTACGGCGTTTGTTGGCAACCAAACATGTTTTAACAGCCATAAACTATTCCAGATATCCTTCCATATTTAGGTATAAGTTATCAGACAATGAGATCCGTTGAGAAAAATGGCCGCCCGATGACACTCTCAGAAGATAAATTTAACTTTGCTCCACCCTGAAACAAACAGAGCATCCTGATTAGTTGACTACAAACTCGTTCAAAGATTTTCCTTGCAAACCAGTCTGGTTAAACCTGAGAAGACTGATGACAAAGATGACAGAATGCTGTTCCTCCTGTTGGAAAGTGATTTGATCATCTCGGTATCATTGGCAGCCATCTTTGAGTCTATGTTTGTTGATAGGCCTTGGCCTCAAGTTCATATCTGTGTGGGGTTTGGCGCTTTCTTATGCCCTGTGTGATAGTGCAGACAGCTTGAGATGATGCATAGTGAGATTGTAAATCTAGACAGGCACACGAGGTCAAGGTTCATCCGAGGGATGTCAGAGTGGGGCGTGCCATCTTCAAACGCGTTGGGGGACTTTCTGAGAACAGAACAGCAGAAGGAAGTGTATCACAAACTTCCCTGCAAGCGGCCATAGGGCTAATACCAGTAAAGTATGTATCAAGACATTGTTATGCTTCTGTCTACACGTCATGATTGAAGAGAACAAGTAATTGGTAAAGTGGAAAAGTGTAAATGTGAGAAGAGCTTTTAAGTTGACGTATGAACTGACATTATCACAGAATAACCTCTATGTTGATTTAAAAGGTCTCAGTGTTGTTACCGAATAGGCTATTTGTGTTTGTCAAATATGTATGTGTTCAGCTGTAACATTGGTTTTAAGTGAACATTTAAACAAACATCCAATGGAAAATGTTATAACAGTAAAACAAACGTATACTGTTTGGATTATTTATTTATTATGCAGTCCGGACAGTTTAGCAACAACTTAATCTGTATTAACCTAAACGAAGGTATCGATAAGTCTAATTCGTTCAAATCGCCACAGTCTTCAGTCTGTCGAACTGTCCTGTGATGTTTCAAGTCTGAAGCTCGAAATGGTAGAGTTCGCTTTTGTTTACTGAAATAAACAAAACGCCGAAATGCCTGGATGTCGTCTTTACAACTAGGTTGTTGAAATGGCTAATCACTTCCAGATAACTGTTTTTGTTCCCAAGACTCCAATTAGAAATGAACATTTTGAGCCAGATCCGCTGAACCACGGAATCCGTACTTGTAAGTCACGGACGGCCTGTGAAGCATCAGGCGATTGTCTCTACGACCAGTCGGCCGCGTCAGCAGCGGCTTTATTTTCTCCGCAATACAGGAAGTTATCGATTAGTCCGTGTCGTAACCGTCATATGTTACTTTAATCAACGACGGTGAGCCTACCAATAAAACGTTACAATCCTTAATTACATTACATCTATTATAGGGTCGTGTAGCTGCACAAGACTAGACGGTACGTGTCCTCGGATTCACCTTGGACTGAGCGCTAATTTATGCTACCTTTATAGGTTTATGCCTTAGTTGTTTTGGCGGGAAATATTTATTGTCAAACGTACAGAGAAATTACTATATCCAAGCAAGACTTGATGGGTTTTGTTCCGGTTGAATTGTGAGTCGTAATGTTTTGGACCCATGACGTGAAGTTGATAAGTCATGTACCGGTATTGGTTTTTATAATCACACCTGGCAGTGGGTTAATTCTGGTAGTTAACCGCATAGAGTTAACTGTAAACCCATCAGTTGTGAAGGGACCCGACCTCTTTTCCAGGAAAAACACCAACGAGTTGTTTTCCTGAATGTTTGGGGGTCTGTTATAAATTCCTGATCACCACAGTTTCTTGTATGTACTGGTTCTCATTAATGGAACGGTACATAATCGCATTTCTTGACAAAACACCTGCTCGTTTTCAACAAGTCTGAAAACGGAAATGACCAAATGTAGATAAAAAAGGGAGATAAGGGGAACCCATTGTTTCGGATGTTTTATTGCTATGTTCGATTTAGCAAAATGTTTATTATAAACATCATGTGTTATGACATGTCATCTCAATGTAGACTTAAACCAACCCGACAACATTTAACATCTAATGCCTCTTTCGCACTGGGCGAGTTTCCCAGGAAAATCTGAGGAAAACGTGATTGACCTATTTACATCTGAATTGCTTACCCTGGCAAACCCCCGTGAAATAGCCATTTCCCGGGAAATGGCTACCCTGCTTGAGAATAAGCGAGATAACCCCGGGGTCAGCATACTGAGCGTTCATTCTTCACATGAAAGTTGCACTGTGAAGAAACGCACGTGGGCGGGCGGTGGGGTAAAACCCCACAGGAATTTCCTGGAGTTTGATTCCCTGGGAATTGGCTGTGTAATGTGAACATGATGACTTTTGTTCTGTATTTTGAAGATCCTTTAATTACCGTGAAAAGGGAATGAATGATGGATCATCTTCTCAAAAGTTGCTCAATCTTAACAGATGGGACGAGTTATGTACTTAATGTCAACATTCAAATGCAAGAAGGCTTTCTTAAATCATTGCTTGAGCACAGTGTACGGAGAGCGATTCACCGTCATGTAATACAATTCATCTAAAGCACATAACTGTGAAGTGCTTTCCCTGAGGCCTGTATGTTACTGAGAGTCAGACATTTTCAGGCAAAGATGACAAGACAACTGGTCATACAATCAGGTACATGGCAGGCCCCCATTTCATTCATAGAGAGACACTTCTGGAATCTGTAATAATGCTTTAATAAAGTGAACATGTTCAACTTTAAAGTTAGTGGTATGATTTACATAACTTGATGACATGAGCATTTCAGGTGGGAATATTTACTAGCTGTTAGTGCCGTCACAATAAGCATAGAGCAAAAGCATGGCCTGTAAAATGATAAAAGATATAGATTTTCCCCTGATTTTAACGAAAATCTACCCTGTCTTTGGGTTTGACTAAAACGTAAGCCGTGTGCTTGGAGTCAACTTTTTTTGTTGCCACCGTAATGGGTAAAAGATGTTTATCAAAGCTCAAGATAAAAATAAATTGTTTTGAAGTTTGAAATTTGTAATCTGATACATCCTTCGAACATAAATTAACTCGGACATAACAATTTGGTCAGGATGTGTTTTATCACCTGCAGTCTCAGTCCATTTAAGGCTCAGTCTGAAATTCCGATTAATAATTGTAGTTTGGGAAAACTTGATTGAATAAGTATGAACTGCCTTGTTTTACTTGAGTTTAACACGAATCAAAACTTAATGAAATGCATACTTTTTGTTGTGGAAGTTAGGTTGCTGCCACTTGACGTCTTGATAGATATCCCCTTAGGAATTCCTTCCATCTCAGACTCGCAAATCCTCTCATTAGGGCTAAAGTTTCGACAGGCAAAAAGTGCACTTGACTTGGTGACTACTGTGAAAAGTGCAAGGGGCAGTAGTAGCACTGATTCTATGCAGGCCAACCCTTTTAACACCAATCCGGTAGATTCCAAGTGGCCGAATGTACCGTGGCTAGATTTTACCAAACCAGAAGGCCTACTGATGGAGTCATGGATTCACAACATTGCATTTCAAACCAAGTCTAACATTATTTGAGTAAGAACCAAACCGGGTGACGTGCAGAAAGGACAACAAAAATGCACTAACATACTGGACCTGAAAAATGATGGATACAACCATTATTATCAGACGCTGAACTACAGCTGCATTAGATAAAACATATACACATATGTTATTTATGAATGATTTGAAATTAACAAAGCTTTTCTGAAGCAAACGACATGTTTAAATTACAAATGATGAAGAAAACAGTCCAATGTCATATCCACACTCGAGTCACTGTGTCTTGCAAACTAGATCTAAAGATCCAAACAGTCATAATGAACGTTCTCTTCAAAGTATTGCGAATTAATTAAGAAAGGGGTTCCCCCGCCCCCGCCTCTCCCCATCCCCCGACGGCCCTGTTGCAGCCACCTAGAATTGTTCAACTATAGTTAAATGAGAAAATCTTGAAAACTTATTGAATACTTTCCTTTGCCTCACCCAACTCCGAGATATGTCGTTTGATATATCTAGGCGCTCCAAGATAATGAAGAACAAAGTTGGAAATTGGAAAGTGCATTGTCGTCAGCTTCCAGATGCTGGGCCCATTCACAAAGGGCGGGAAGGAATTTCATTGGTCACATTGTCGTGTCAACTAAATCTACTCGAGGGTGCGAGACACTCTGTCAAGTCTCAACAACTGCACGCTCGGATTCTACAGTTGGTTACGTCTATCAGACCACAAAGTGCTCGGCAATACATTCTCTTGACCTAGCATACCGCTATAGCTTCACGTTTGTGGCAAGAATTTTACGTGCACTTTCATTTGTGTTTCAGTAAAGATTGATGAATAACGATTTTCGCACATAATAAACCTTCAAGCTCTGTTAGGAACATTTTGGAATAATGCAAAAGCTAGTTTACTTAGTGGCCTGACTTTTCAACCCAAGCAGAGTCTTTCTCGACGGCTAAACAATTTTGAATAAGATATTGAAACAAAATCTTATACCGGGTGGTATCAGTTATCAGTTAGACTTGGATGTCGATCCTCTCCTTTGGGGGCTCAGATGAATGATTTAACTTGGTGATGAAGCCCTGATGTTTCATGAGGTCTAACTAGATCTGAATGACTCTTAACGAAGAGGTGCTTTCCTTAAATAACTTAACCCTTGACTCTTTGCACAATGTCATCGAGACATTAGGTCTATGCCACGGTATTTGATTTAGCAGTTCGTAGTTTAACCACTCTCGACGTAAGAAACAGATGTTACCTTTTCTGAGTGAAAATTGTTGTTATGTTAATGTCAAGCTTTCCTCGACATCACCACCAGTGAATATGATGTACGATCTGATTTGTGCACTGTATACCGGGGCCGTCGGTTTTATAATACATGCAGAAAAACTGTTAGTGCCGCGACGTAGGGACACTCATTATTTACGTCAGTGTGCAAAAGAGGTGAGCCTGACTGTATTTCTTAAGGATACTCAGCCGAATAAACAAGCTACCGGGCTATTGAGATGTACTGATGGCGCTTACTGGAAACCCAAGTGAGGGAAATGAAAAATTAGTCTAGCCTCAAGAAACCACAGCCGCCAATTAGACGTAACTTTAGAGGAAATTATTCTTCAAATTCGGCTGATTTAAGTAATTATCCTAGAGAGATGGAGAGAGAGTTCACTGGGGGATGCTGATAGAACTCAACATATTACCGTTCCTTTCACGATATTAGAATGTCTATTTTTGATAGTATGAGGTTGGTTTATATTGACATTATTGCTACCACGGTATAACATCTGATTCAGTTTTAGTAACCTATATGAGAGCACTTTCTCTCCGGAATATAAGCACATAATTTGTTCAGAATTTTGTGTCCAGGTGAAAGCTACCATCAGCTAAACGTTTATTTTTAATGAAAAAGCTAACAATTAAATTCTTTCTTCATGAAAGAAACTTCGACTAGTTATATTTACCTGAAGCAGATGTGATTAAATTGTTTTTACGTTACTGGGTAATTTTTGTATATTGCATGTCATCTGTTTCGACAACTTATCGTCGTAAGCGATTCTTGATTCGTGGTGAGTTTCTCAGCGCATGACAGTTTATGAAAACTTGCTGCTCTTGATAGCCTATCATAAGAACTCGCCACATTCACGGTATTGCAACTTTCGACAATGGCAATAAAGGTTGTTGTCAGAAGCTTCTCTTCAGACAAGCCACGCAGACAAACGCTTCTCCGCAGACAATCCATTCTCAGAAGTATGTCTTGGGACTATTCCTGTGTCATATGTGCCGTGCATTATTCTGCACAAGAGGTTATATTGATTCCGTGGCAATTAATTCCGCTGAAATGACATCCCTGTGTTGTCATCGGTCAATCAGTCACATACCTTTATCGCCCTCATGTGATCATAAAGTTCCAATTGCGCGGTGCCTGTCCCTGTGTGAATTGGTCTCTACCGTCGATACAAAAATTTCATTATGCATAGTATATGGTTTACTGCGAATATTGCTCTATTTTGCCCACAAAGAGTGTTATTTGGTTGTTTTTTTGTTCAATTCATTTAGTTACCAGGTAGTTAATTTTTAAATAACTTAGTTACCAGGTTAGTTTTAATATAACTTTGTAAACAGGTTTTAAGTTTTGAAATAAAACTAGTTACCATGTAGGCCTATAAGTTAGCTTTAAAATAACTAGTTCTCAGTAGTTAATTCTTAGCTTTATAATTCACGGGTAGTTAGTTTTATAGTTACCATGTTTAAAACAGCGTAGTTACCTGGTAGTTAGCTTTGAAATAACAAAAGTATGTTCTTTAGAAATTATCAATAAAGATACGTCTTACCTCTTTATAAAGTTTGAGTGTTTTATTACGTGCTATTTTCGATGACTTTTCTTTCTTAATGTTTTTTTTTTCGCGAGTAACCGATTTGTTTTGTCTTTTCGTGATTCACAACAAGCAATATTTTGGCGGGAGATGATAACTAGTATTTTATTGTTGTGATAGAATTAATGTGGTGTTTAAACATCTTTGGCAGTTTCACTCAGAGTTGGTTTAAACTGAACATTAACGGGAAACAATTAATCGAATTAGCATATAGGAAAACGATGTTAATCAAAAGTAAGTTTTTAATCTTATAAAAGTAATGAATTAAACTTTCCGTTGAAAAGTTAAGCATAATTTTGGTTTTGCTTATGAGGAAGCAAGACATCCAACCAAGTACACATTTTTAAATACACGTGCTTCAATTAGTAATTAGCCAAAGCTATACAAGTGACACTTGGCAACAAATAACACCTATACATCAAATTGACCTTACCATTATTACGAATTCAAGAAGGAGTTTAGTGAATTCAACCGAGGCGTATCATCCGTAATTATTATACTAACATCACGATAGCCTAAATATTATTCCAATAAAGTGATTGCTATTCAATTACCAGCAAATTAACATTTGTCTGTCAAACCTGTTGTACATTTCTTTTGAACGAAACGCACTTGTCGCTTTCTTCCGTCCACGGTACGTTCCATTATAAAAGAAAGATCGAGCAACAATTTTCGGAACTTGAAACCGTTGTAATCGAAGCAGTTAACAATATAGCACTTTGGGGAAAGTGTTGTTGCTGAAAAAAGGTCTCGCTTAAGATAACCAGTTACCCCCCGCCGCAGGCGGCCATTTTGCTTCCGCTTCAGGGGCCTCATTCTATAGTGCTGCAGATTACCAGCTTAAATAACACTAATCGCCAATATATCTGACTTAACTTGTAAAGTCTGTTTACGTTCAGTGGTACAATATTTCCTCATGGTTAGGCAAACCAGGATAAAACTACGACTGTTCTTAGGATAACCTAATCGATAAGTCATTACAACCCGGGGGTGCCACTCCCTATCAAGAACTGGTATAGGAAGTTGTTTGTTCCACAATTCAGATGATGTTGAAGCCACTGTACACAACACTATAGGCGTGCTATTGTTTATTAAGACGCTAGCTATTATTATACAGACTTGCAAGTGTATCGATCTTTCCAGCAGATCATGTAAAGAGCCTTCCAACAATGTTTCCCAGCGCATCCAATTCAGGCTCGTTGACAATCATTTCTGTGCCCAGCCTAACGGGCCATCACAACCTGGGAGTGGATAGGAGGATACTTAACGTGCTGGGAGCAATGCTTGCCTTACCGACCGTTTATGTAATCCACACAAGGACCCTTTCAACATCTCACTTTGTGAGTCCAGGCTCCCGTTTCTCTTGTTGACATTAATTTCAAACCACGCTATTCTGAGCTTTTGAGCTTAGGCGTGCGCCACCTATGTAGTAGGTTTTCAAACCATGCTCAAAGGAAGTTTGTTGGTGGTTCTCTTAGCCGCAAAGTCACTTACAGGTTGATTTGTGTATTGCTTCCTATAATGAGTCTTTGTGACTTTACCTCACTATTCATTTGGAGATTTATGTATTAAGCACACAAAGCAATTTCATGTAGTATGAGGGTTAGTGGTTGCTGCATGGACCAGACAGACTTCAGTGGCATAAAATGTTTGTACGCTGAATCTGACAAGTTGGAGACTGGTTACAATCAGTTTTCATTCCGGGTGACCGTTATGATATGAATTGGAATGAAATACAGTTCAACGAGATGTTAAAGATCGATGCGAAGTTGCAAACGCGACAGTCTAGTGGCTTTCATTAGATATTAGTTTTAGTAGGCTCGGAAATGGTACTTGCCCCTCATGTTGTTCAACTTTGCGTAGGCATCCATGCAAAGATTTTGAGCTTTGATCTGATTTTTAATAATCTTTCTTGATGGATGAATTCATCAATATTTTTAGGCTTCTTATTTTTAGGATTATGTCTATAATGGGCGCCATATTATAACCATTTGTGTGGCCGTCCATTTAGTGCGTTTTTCGCATATATACTGTAGTCAGAAAATCTTCTTTTCCTCGCTTTATTAAAGATTATTCATTGTCTACTGATTTTATTTGCTCGTACTTCTTTTCTCTTCCACTAAAAGTAAACGTTTGTTGCTGAAATAAAGTAGAATTGATATTGACAAAGTTTGAGTTATTTTGAGAACCAAGTGCCATATCTGTGAGAACGTCTCGGGTGTTGGTATCATCAACTCTTCACTTTGAATAGTCAAAATGACATTGACAAGCAATCGAGGAAGTCGTGCTAAGTTCCAAGATTTCTTCGAACAGTTTGTTCATTAAACTTATAGCATCAATCTACAAAGTCAAACACTTATTAAAAAATCACTTCATCAAACTCTGGAAGGGTAACTCGCACTTTAAAAAAAGCCTCTAAATTAAGTTAGCTAGAGTTATGAGCATGGTTCCGAAGTGATAATAATTGCAAGGCCGCAATGGAATCAAAGTTGGCACGCTTAAGGGGAAACCCCTGAAGGACTGTATTATTTATTAGTCACATACTTGTCGGTCACATACACATTCTGGTTGAAACAGTTTTACTTGCAGCTGTAAGATTTGAATGAAAAACGGCCCCAAGATATTTATTTAAAAGACCACACAAGTCATGAATTTTGTTAGAATTTGTTGAATTAAGCCATGTTGTGTTGGTAGCGATAGATAATGCAGCCGTTTTGTTTTAAGACGTTTCTATTTTATGTTGTTTTCTTTAAAGACCATTGCGTGACTAGTATTATATTATGACTGTGCTCTGCTTGGGCTGGCATTTATCGGAGATGTTCTTGCGGAAAAGCAAACTTTTGCAGTTTCCATCGGAAGTGGAAAAGCACAGTAACAGTCCCATTGGTGCCTATGAACTGAGACTTATTGGTCCTGATAGAAATCAGATTTGGCATAGATTAAGGGCAATTATGACAAACATGAAAGGGATGGAAACTTTAAGTTTTAGCGTTTATCTTTAGAGTGGGTTATGGGCATAAAATGACTCCCTTCTCTTATTTAATCTACACTTATTTCAACGTGTATAATCAAAACGAAATGTGCCCATAGTTAGCAATGGTTATAAGGTTGCATCTTATTGTTTGAAATAGTTGAAGCTTAGTTATTGCATGACCGCACGCACGAATGCATTTATTTAAACCTGATGAATGATTCGGGTCCATTGTTCACAGGATTATTTTTTTATTGACAGCATAAATAGTCTTTAAAAACTAGTTTGGATTTTTAATATAACCTTTGGTCGGAATAAAACAGAGTGATCCAAATTGACCCGTCGGCAATACGATACAACCTAGATGTTTGGTACCTCAATACACCGAGAATCCACTATAGTTCAACTTATGCCAGCAGTCAATCATTTCTTTCATCAGCTGTGTGTCCTGGCGTTCCGGTTTGTCTTGTTGTGTCCTTGCTTTCTCAGACGTCTTATTTCGACATCTTGATAGTGTCACGCCATCCCCGGTTTGTCTGTTCTTTCTTTTTTAGCTTGGTCGTATTCAAAGTTGGCTGTGAGCAGTAGGCCTATTGCTTACTTTTTCAATTTTCCATTTTCTATTTATTTGGTGTTTGCTTCTAGAAAAGGCACACACTGATTCGATTTCAAATGAAACAGAGAAGTGTCCGATGTACCCCCGTTACATTCTCGTTTGTCTATCCACAATGTTAACAACTCTCCCTTAAAACTTACTCACATTAAATGCACAGCAGATAGCATCAAGGATATTAGTGAACAGCTTAGGTCTGATGGCGAACTTTGTTATCATGTGGTGCTGTATGAATAAGTGGCCCGACATTTTGGAGTCTTTTGGCAACTTCAGCTGTAGGGTGGTTGTACTTTGGGTAGCGACTCATACCTGGCATGTGTCTGCCTCGTATTGGGACATATTGGGTTATTAGTACGCCCAACTCAGTGAGTCAATGGCCTCAAAATGTACTCCAAACTGATGTGTCCACCTACGACGGCGACCTATTGACGGCAGACTCGGTCATCACTTCCAATTCAAAACTTGTTGACTTCGCCAGTTTGAATCTCTAGGGTACAACCATTTGAAGGGCGCGGTACTGCTTGAAGAGAGAGGAGGAGCTTTTGGGGAAACTGCTCTCTCGACTTAAATCTATCACTCATTGAATCAATACCGAAGTAAATTATGTAATAATAATAACAAATCATCATCAAGCTTGATTTAATTTTGTATGCGATTTTACGAAACACAAACAAACCTTATTGTTGCGGTCTAAATTGAATGATTAACCCAATCAGACACACTGGGGAAGCAACTTTTCCGTCAGAAACATTTCCGCCTTTACATTTTCGCGCCTGTGAAACAATGAAGTCGTCAAAACACTGTAACGCAGATTCTTCAACAATACCCAAATTTAAATCTTGTCTAAACTTTGCGCGCGTGACACCCTGGGCTTAGCCATTGTTGCTGTTCACCAATTGATGTAAAAACTTTTTTTTCCACATCGAGAGGAGTCAACAATTGCATTAACCTTTTGTTTTCAGTTTGTTTTTTAATCAGATAAATCCTACTGGAGTTATATTCGTGGCGAATGGTCAAAGAAAAACGAGATACTTATATAAACGAATTTAATTTAAATATAAACGAATTTAACTTGGGCATCTTGGTCTTTTCTTAAAATCACAATTTATAAGGAAACTTTTAGAGATGAAGACTATACAGATAGCAATACTTCCTGTGCGCGGTTGATTTGGCTACACCATTAGTCGTAGAGGCTTACCTACAAACGGTTCAGGAGAGTCACCTGTGAAATGCAAACTGCATTTTCTACACTAATGAACGCATCAAAATCAAATACTTCGTATGTCCGGGGGCACTTTGAGCGCTTTCCCGTTCCCGCCAAAAAACTGGGCTAATGAAGCTGTGTGCTTGAGTAGAGCGAGCATCTCTTGCCACGGAGTCATTTATTTAGCTCAAGGCTTGATTAGACCTGACATGTTTTTCTTCTCATCAAAGGTTGATTGACCCTACAGTACATTTTGTTTTATTGTAGGGTTTATTGTGTGGATGAGTATACCCTTAGTCGCCCTTGTATTCCTTTGCTGTACGTGTGAACTTCCCTGACCTGCAATACACTACACATGGATAGTCGATTCGGATAGGGTTTTGTTTTTACTTCTTAATGTGAACCAGTGTAATGAACATATATACAATGGTTTGGCTTTGTAATTGTACAGGTGTTTTAAATTTCAAAACATGTTTCAGTATTCACCGATATTTCGTGAGAACCACATTTGGTGCTCGATATGGCATGGTGGACCCCTCCCCCTATTATGTCTTCATTGGGTTCCGGGAATCTCCTGAATTGTTTAGAGGATTTTTTGGGACGGGGTAAAACTTCTGTGCAAGATTGGGGGGGGGGAGGAGTGTGTTAGAGCACAGGAACAATTAAATGTTGTCAGTTGTAACACGTCATTGATACCGAGAATGAAGACCAATAGATAAAGACTTGCAAACAGGATTTCTTCAAAACTGATTTAGGTGATATAAACTGTAGTGCCTCCAATCTTGACCAAATACAGTTGGTTTTTTATTTTGGGTAAAGTGTGTTTACTCTCATGAGAAGCTTTGATTATATAGAACAAGATTTCAGGTTGTTGGAATCAATTTCAACTGTCAAAGATTCCATGAAAAAACACCGAGTGACAAAAAACTATCCATTGGTTCATTGCTGGTCACTTGCTTTCATTTCACTGCTAACACTGCAGTAATCGTATTGTGTTAACGTTGTTTGCAGAGATCAATACGGCTTACGCATGTTTTTGCGCCATGACAGACTAATTAGTTAATACTGTTGAGTGGTCGACTCATCCCGGGAACATGATTGGCTGTAATCTTACATCGTCCATCTTCACTCCATTCCTTTACTCGACAACAATGTAGACCTCCCCTGTGGTGGATATGTCTGAGCCTCACTTCCGATCTGGTTTCCCCAATAGCTAGCAGATCATCAAACCCACCACCGTAAGAGGCGACAGAAGGCCAGAGGTGAGCAGGGGACATGCAGTGTGAGGTGATACTAGGCCACCGTGTGGACACGTTGCGGACCACCCCATTTATCTATTCTGGTATTGTTAGTATAAGTAAAGTTGTGCGGCTATGACCACTCAGAATCACTATCACGTATCTCTACCTAGCTGGAAATACAGCCAACGTTCGTGTATATAGCTGGACGTTTGCTGAGTTGACTAACGACACTGATGTACATGTTGACGCACGTGGATATAGGATTTGGCGGCAACGGCAGATTCGTTTAATTTGTGCCAAGGCTTTTGAGCACAGTTAACCCGTGACTTTGCACCTTGGAATTAATAGTTTTTCTTGAGGAAACTTTCTAAGTGTAAGTTCTTTCTATTGAAAAGTGTTCGTTCATTTTCTTGTTTGTGCTTTTTCGATTATTTTTTGTTCACGCATTACTAGTGTCGTCCCCATAACACTATTTACCCTTTATGTTTTTTCTTTGTCGTCGAGGGGAATTTTTTACAGTTGGTGCCCATTTTGTTAGACCCTCGTGATTTGTTGAAGATAAGTCGATAGTGTTTTTCATAGTGTAGCTTGTCTCGGTTCCGTTAGTAGTTTGCATGCTAGCATTTAATTCTTCCCTTGTCGTTACTGCATGCGATTTCAATAACCAATTTGCAGTCACACAAGCCACCCTAATTCGATATTTAAACTCGCCAACAATTATGAACTAACGGCAATTAAAGAAAACCTTCGGCTGTCCTTGGGAAAAGCTTGATGAAATGCACATTTTCAAACTTCCTGCAAACTATTACAATAATTACTCAAAAATTGACTCGCATCGTGGCAATTTGACTACTACCTACTAGTAACGTATACGTGCCTGTTTTCTTAGGCCTGGTAATCGACAGCACCCTAAAAAACCCACGTGACATTACGGCTATTGTGTGCTTCATTTTGCCATAACTACTATCCAGTCCATAACTGTTATCCAGTCCATAACTGTTATCCAGTCCATAAACTGCAGTCTGTATTCATTTGTACGATTTTGACATTTTGATTCGAATGACCTTGCATTGCATATGGCGTTTACTGCTGTACATGTATAGTGTATGTCAGTAGAGAGGATGTCAAGTTGGAAAAGTCAATGTCAGTACGATGACGTCACCATCTACGCAGCCTAAACATGCTTCAGTATTTGCTGCGTTATAACGCCCATATTCAACCGTGGTACCAGAGACAGGCAAGTGTACTTGACCAAGCATAACCGGACTGTTTTGTGGAAAATTGACAGATCTGGAAAGTTAACCCTATCGTGTATATAAAAACAATACATATGCCTAAATATAAATTATATTTTAAAATAGCTCTGTATGTTTTCCGTCCCTCAAGACCGACTGGTAATATTACAGATCGAGAAGTTTGGTGACATCCAGTTTTGTGTATAAACATGGAATTTAACTTAGGATAAAATGCCTGCATTTCTTAGCTTTTCGATTGTAGTGCAAGGAACATGGCGTAATTAACGTTAGATTGCCGCAGTATTGCCCGAATCAAAACAGACTAAAGCAAGTCTAGTAAAAAGTACAGCGTGACCCCTTATAAAAGTCCCTTGAACGTCGAGTTATGGACACGTCAATTCGTTGCTAAAGGGGGAACCCTTGCACCTGCCGAGGAAGTGCTCAGATCGGTGGTACACTTCCAACTTACAGAGTCTTCTTTTCTGTTCCATCACTTTCTCTTTTGAGGTCAGGCGGTTCATTAAGTGGAGGCCATACACGGGATGGGTGTATGAGTGATTGATTTGATAGTGCATCAGTACACGGATGTGAAGCACAATATATGTGTTGGATAACTAGTGTAGTTATAGGGCACCTGATCGAGCTATCCAAACCTTACTTACCTATATTGGAGATTCTGACAATCAAGATCAGGGCCTACTTATTTATAATCGATGTCAGGATAAGTTATAAACATTTTTGTAATTTTGTTTACCTCTCATGGTAGTAGACGAAGGGAACGTTTTTAGGGTTTCACACGACCAAAGCGTCTTTATTCTGTGTGAACATGCAATGTGAATACAATATTCTAGCGGAAACGTTTACGCTATTATCAGGATCCCCGTAATTACACGTATAAAACAAAAGAGGCTGTCAACACTTTTGATATGTCTCTTCATTGATTGTAGGTGAGTTCACTTTCGGACTATTTTCTGTAGTACTAAAATTAGTCAGGCCGTTGTTCTTCTTTTTAAACCCACCTATTTCAAATAGCCTATTGGTATCTGTTTGGTGAGGCTGGCCTTGTTACCGGCATGAAACACTTTGCTTCTTGACTACACCGTAACTCACAAAATCATGAACAGGCTAAGGCTCAGCAACTTGACTTATTCTCCACTCGAGAATATTGGAAGCTCATTTGGGAATTTTAGTGGATTGATCAACCTATTTAGTTTGTAAAATTGAGGGAAGAGAATTAGACTTTTCATCAAATTGTTTGACTGCTCTGGAAAACAAGCACCGGACGAAAAAACAAACAAACACTACTTGTCCGACTTTGCAATTAAGCATCTGTAAGTTTTGTAGAATCTATAGTGAAATGAGACCTTCATTTCAGATTGCAGCTGTAACTGATACAAACGACATTAAGGAATTCCTGCACCAGTCGTAAGTAATCTTAGCACCATCGCCGTTAGTGTGGCAATTTATTTGACGATGTTTTGACACATGAGGCTTAGTGGTATTCACGGTTGGCTGTTTGCATTGTGTATTGACCATGTGGGAACTTCAGACCAATCGGGTCATGAACCCAGTATGTCTGTATGGCGTGCGGTGCCGGCAAAATACTTGATCTTAAGGTGTTCGTGCAATTTTCCCCTAAGGATTATTTCAATATATTCATTTCATTGAATGTTAACAACATTAAATTGAATGTTAATCATGCAACATAACAAGGGTATATGAACTTTTTGACAGATCTGAATATTTAAACCGTATAGCGGTCAAGAATAAAATTGAAATTTCCATATTAACTATTTCAACATGAGAGTAATTTACAATTTGTAATTTGCTAATGGCTTTTCCCCCATGGTAGTTGTTCAAAGTGTTGATGACACATAGCGTCCTTGTTGAGTGACACAAGACACGAACTGCTACACACGCATATGACAAATAGCACAGTCACCGCCGTAGGCAATCCCCGTGCAGCTCTATCGGCGCTGATTAGCTGGACGTGACTTAAACACACTCATACCAGCTCCTATCGTCAGACCCCTTCTGAGACAAATCATCACACCAATTGCCAATTTCTTTTAAGCCATGGACATGCAGAATAAAAATTGTGGCGGTGCAATAGCAATGGTGAAAACATGATGTGTGTTTGATGTAAGACGTAGTGGTTGAAAGAAGAACCGGAGTCGAGATGGGCCAAAGTCTCGATGAACAGAACACGCTGAACAGAGCAACATCGAGACTCTTCTCACCTCTCGTTCTTTCAAGCAGATTATTATCCCATGGTTGTCTCCCATAAACTAGTTTATTTTTCACTCACAACACCTCATGCAAAGTTTGAAATCTTACTATTACTGAAACTTTATATACCCATTGCCAATTTCCATCTGCTTCCGATCTTGAAAGGGCATGGCGCTTGTTCATTGATTTATTTTATATTGACCGCCCCCCCAAAAAAAATCCAACAAAAAACACACAAACAAACAAACGAGCAAACAACAGCAACAACACAAACCTTATCGGAGACAATACTGCCATCTGTCAGGAAAGACCTTACATTTTGTAAAACGTTAAACAAATTTGTTATAAAAGGCAGATTCTGTGAAGGACTGTCATCCGGCCTAGATGAAAAGAATGTCTTGTCTTTAAAGCTTGACATTTCCCTGACTTTAAAATCAAAATGGTTAATCAGCCTCCATGACGCTATTTAGGTGTGTATTGATTGTAAAGCATAAGAGCCCTAATGTTGTAAAAAAAATACAAAGTACGATTGACGTAGAAACAGTGCGACACAGCTTTAGCTGAGGGCGCAATTTTAACAAATCGTCTATAATATTTTCATGTTGCATGGTAGCAAAAGTGGAAGTTGCATCAAGTACATTTGATCGATTAATCAGGAAGATGAACACGACGGGAGTTCGTCTATGACTGACTAAACATTAGCAACTTGGCAGGGAGTGCTTTGCCTAAAGGAACGCCAAGGTTTTCAGAGAACTTTTCTGTCAATTTAAGAAGGAACTTCATGTTTGGGAGTTTATAGAACGTATGACTTTGACCTTGCCCAAAAAGTACAGAGAACTCGGGAAATAGCTCATCTGTATCAATTTGGAGACTGCTTAATTTGATTGTGCCCATGCATGATGCACGGGAGTAGCTTATGAAACTGCAGCATGAAATGGTTAGAAATAATATCATTTAGGCTTTCAGTACAAGCTGAATATTTTAGCCGTTGAAAAATGCTGGACAATAAATTGTTCAGAAGCAATGCGTTGATATTCAGCCAAATTAGTTTAAACGTTCTCGTTGTAGAGTTGGTATCTATCCACATTTATATTTTGTATAATTTAGTCGGGAAACATGACATATTGAAGGTTTCATAGTTTATTTGGTGGTTTTCATGTCCCTTGTCTTAACATTAGATTTGCCATGTCACCTCTGAGCACTCGACAGTAGCGATTGCCGTATACGTTACGGTCCAAATCATTTCCCAACAAAGACCGGGGTTTCTACTCAAAATTCAAAGTTCATATAGTTTTGCAAACTACTATTGATCATAAGGATCAAGGAATAGTTGGAGATTAATATAGCCGTGCTTTGCAAGTCCGACCAGGTTTTGCACATTAATGACTGCATACAAGTGGGTGTTGTGATAAATAGACTAGCCTATGATGGTCCCCGTTCTATAAATCTAGGCCTTTACTCATTTGCACGAGTGAGTACGGGCATAAGCCATTTTGAGATATGGTGGACACATAGTACAACACTATCAGGTCTGGATAAATTTGTCTACATGCACCCAAACCAAACAGTGCACTCCCATATTGTGTCCACCATACCTCAGAAAGGCTAATGGAGTATGGTGAAAATACATAACTGCAAGGCATCTGAACTCAAAGGCAACGAGAAGAGCTGCATGCAGTTACGTTAACAATATACACTGAGCAGCGGAAGTTGTTCTCCTTGGACTGCATCCTGTGTAACAATCCCGGCCTTAGTGTTGATTCTTGCATACTACAATACTTTGTGTTAACACGTGTACATCCCGATGTGTATTATATGCAGATTTGGTTTCGCTCACTGTTAGTGTTGCTTATAAAAGGCCCTATAGCACATGGCTTCTTACCTTTCTGTTGTCTTTTCTGTACGAAACCTACGTGTTGATTCATTGCAAGGATGACTTCGTTAAGAAGTAATGCACCGTCAGTTGATTACCATGGTTCAAGATTTTACATTTGTACTTATTTATTTTTCTATTTTTATACATTTTAATTCGTCGTTTTTTAATAATGTGCAAGCTGGGAAAATGGATTCCATGCTGTCACGACAAATACAAAGAATTGAATGTGATTGAGTTGAATGTGATTGAGTTGAATGTGATTGAGTTGAAGGTGATTGAGTTGAATGTGATTGCCAAATTACGGTTATTTTAGACATTAAGGGCGGGTCAGGAATCTTTGACCCGACTCTGTTGAAGATGACTATACCCTCTCAGGATCATTCGTAGTCTCTCCGAGTTACGTTTGGATAACAAATAGTAAGAATGGTTTGTGTTGTTTGTCCATACTCCTGTTCCATTTTACTTGAAATCGGTTCCTTCGTGCATCTCTGAGCCTTTCTTCGATTATTACAGTAGGAGAAGTTTGAACTGGTTGTGTTTACCTCTGTACTCTTGCCCCTTTCCTTGAAAAAAACGTTGGCGAAAATTAGAGAAACATGCACGGGACCCTGTAAAGGTGCTCTTTGGTGCATTCTCGGCCTTTCTGAGTTATATTAAATATTTTTAGGCAGAGGAAATTGAACTGTCATGTTTACTTCTTTCAGCTTTCGTTTTCTAAAAATAATAAAAATAATCAAGTGGCGAAAGGGG
Source organism: Pisaster ochraceus (assembly GCA_010994315.2). Lineage (NCBI taxonomy): Eukaryota > Metazoa > Echinodermata > Asteroidea > Forcipulatida > Asteriidae > Pisaster > Pisaster ochraceus. The sequence goes on along the minus strand of CM021545.1, from coordinate 3,925,850 downwards.
ATGGGGTGCGCTGCGTTAGCCTACTTAATCGGCCCTAATTGGAAATCAATATTTGTAGCACGGTAAGTTTATTTTTCATCAGAAAGAAAATATAAAATGCCGATAAGGCCTACTTGCTTTTCATTGTTTCTTGCATTGTTGCGCTATTCCGTGAAGTGAAGTGCAAATTTACTTTGAACACAATAAATAAAGTGGTCAAAAATGAAGACTTCAGCTCATTTATTGGCAAGCTTATTTCCGAATTATTCGAGTTCAACTTGGTGTTTTAGTCAACCAAGCCCAGAGCTGCCGAGAGGTTATTGAACTTGACCGGGAGATGAGACGGGCATTGTCAGCTATACGCCTAACGGAAACATCATGTCCCTCAAACAATTACAGGCAATCTCGCTGGACATCTATTTCCAATTTGACTGTAATTCCTCGAGTCTAAAATCGCTGTAATTTGTAATTGATCAGCTGTGTAGATGAAACTTGGATTGAACAAACAGACAAATCAAACAGTGCAGTCTTTACGAAAACGGTCCGTGTAGTTATTTGTCAAATAAGAGACGGGTGGATGCATTACTGTTCTCTAACGTCAACTCGTTTTGATTTGACTTGATGGCTTTTCCGACCTTATCGTTGTAAAAGTGCAGCCATTTCACAACAGATTCTGAAGATGTTGTTGCTATTGATGAGCCCAAGAAAAAAACATGTTATGAAGGTTGATTGCAAATCAATTTGTTTCTCAAGTAAAATTGATTGAAATTCCGTCATGTAATACATTACAGTTTATATGACCTACTGTATGGTTACTTATTGTGTTCACATGTCCATGGCGCCCAGGCCAAATCCTAATGTAGTAATGAAGAGTGAATTGAAAAATAAAAGCACCATGATGGTGTACTTTTCATGGCTGGAAATTGTAACCTTCTAAATTCGCAGAGTCACTAGATGCACTATAGGATCAGTGTAGATGTGTCTATACCACTTGGGACGAACCTAGCCTTCAAATACATTAAAGATAATTTAGGCCTATCTCAAAGCGTGCAAGACATTATTCCTTCCCGTGTCAAACTTGAATCAACGTACAACACCAACGGTAAAAAGTCTTTTTGCAATTGTCACTTCCATGTTTGTATTAAACGAAGGAAATAAGTGAGTGGTCACCGATAATCGTGCTTGCCTGTCTCACTTACACAAGTAACTGTAGCCTATCATTCAGCATTTCAGCATGAGGAACGAGGCTTAAGCCTACCTTAAGCCATGCTATTCAAACTATTGCAAAGTTTAAAATGTTGTCGACAAAGTCAAGAATGTGTACCAAATTACAGCTAGACAAGGTGCACATCCACCCATGGATATTACAAACTTCGTCTTCGGTAAAATGGCAAATTCAAAAGGTCATCAACATCCCCCAATTATAATTAGGTAAAAAATAAAATTTTTGAGACGGACGAAAGGGTTCAACTTGCAGTTCACTTGTACCTTTTTGGCGCCGTTTTTAATGTGTTTTTCCGACATTTTTGAAGTAAAAGGAGAAGTGGTGGCATAACGTAGGTTGTTAATGTCATCTTGAATTACCCTTCAGTTACTTTATGTATTTTGACTATACCCTTAGTATTCCCAAGGGAAGAAGAGTGTGATAACCTGTGCATACAAAACTCGCTGTTAACAGCAAGGGCGTCGATCGCTACTGAAAAGTAGGGGGGACGGGCGAGCAAGTCTTGAAAAAATACATCTTACATAATAGGCCCAAAATACCATTCTGCGCGTGTTCCATCAGAAAAAAGATGGAAATGAAAAAAATACAGTTCACCGTTTGTTCGCTATTCTTTTATTTGAACAAAAATTGTAATGAAATATTAAATCAAGAAAATGGTGTAAATTTTGTTGCATATTTCTAATGAACAGTCAATTAAAAAGTGGGGGGGGGGACATCTGATATGCTGTCCCCTCCAGTCTAAAAAGTGAGGGGGACATGTCCCCCCCCCCCCGTCCCCCACCCGTCGACGCCCTTGGTTAACAGTCATATAAACACGTTGGGTATAAATACATAAGGCAAAGCATTTAAGAAACTAAATGCACTTCCCTTTTAAAAATAACATCAGTATTATCAGTTATAAAGTTCAAGTCCTTTTTTAAAGGAAGAATTTTAGTCTGAATTATTTGATGTAAATACAAGTTTTCTTGTGAATGAAGTTGATAACAGTTGAAGGAAATGAATTATTTTTACATCATCTACTCTACACCGCATTTCTCTCAAAATTTACCGAAAAGAAGCAAGAACAACCCGAGCAGTTTTACTGGTCATAACGATTAATAAATACAGCTCTTGACCTTACCTCACCCTGTGAACAAACATGCTTGACTGAACGTTGTCATGGCTACACGGTGTGTTATTTTCTTCACCTGTTTCGGTACTCCTTGATCACTGATGCATCGAGGTGGCAAAAGAGAAACGCGGGTTGCCGCGGGTTGCTGGCTGCCTGCTATCTCGTGTTAGGGGAGGGGATGGGGTGGGTGTGGTAACGGCAGTTGAAATGAAATGTGACGAAGATTCATATAAGTGCAATAAAACTCCAATTATTGTATACTGTATAACTGTATGTTGTAATTTGAACAGATTTATTGAAACAAAACGGCATTACCTCTGCAATATCTGAGGTAGCCATGTAGACAGGGAAGAGTTATTGTATACATGGTCCGTTTTGTTAATAATGATTGCTTTATTTACGCGATTCGGTTCAGGAATATTGAGTGCGTTCAATGCCATGAATAATGTTTGCTAATTAGCATACATGAACTCCTCCCAAACCAAGTTGAATCACAGAGTGTACTATGATGATGAGGTTACTCAACACAACACTCAGCAGATGATGTACTTTTAGGTACCTGTCATCTGTCACTATTCCTAAATCTTTTGGACTCTTTTGGCGGGCAATTGAAGTAGCTTCATATCCTGCCTTGATGAAAAACAACTGTATTGAATTTATTACACTCAATCACGACGGGCAACGGACCTAAGATGGTTAAAGACAGTAAAATATGAGTTGGGATACCATACGAACCTTCGAGTGAATAACCCAATGAGGACACTGCGGTGGTGATTTAAGATCAAGGTGCCCGTGCTGTCAGAAATGTTTTGAAAACTCAAATTTGTTCAACATAAATTTTAATGTTTTGGTTTGAGAGTGAAGTGTGTTGCGTGTCAATGGGGATAATGATTCCAGCATTCTAACAGCTCACCTTATAAAAGAGAAATATGTTTGCGTTATAAAGTAATAATAATTATTTGTTTACGTGAATCAGTTCAGGAATATTGAGTCTGTTTAGTTGAAGCATCGTTAAAAATGAAATCATCGTTGACTTTTGGAAATTAAACTGTTATCTCTTTTTAAAATATATCGCAAACTACTGAATAGTCTGTTGTAGAAAATGACATGAATGTATTTGGATACAAGTGCCTTCATGTTGACCTGTCTTTATCATAGGTTGATGGTGTATACCTAGGACCGCATATGTACAGCCAGACACGGCCTTAGCAACGCTTCTCTACATGTATCTGTCCCCACTGTGTCTTTCTTCTCTTATACTCGATCCCTAATTCGATTTTGTGGAATAAAATTCGATTCCAGGGTCCTCCTGCGGGACAGTGATTATGCTCAGAAATGTAATCAGGCGTAAATGATGGAATTATGGCTGCAGATATTTGTGCGATCTAGTTACCGCCGCTGGTAATTCATGTCCGTATTCACTTGAACGAGCCTGTGTAACCAGCCAACATGGCGGATACTACTAGTAAAACCTAGGCTAGAGCCATTAGGTCGACAAAATACTAATAAAAAAAGACCATTTTTAGTTGAAGCGTCATCGAATCGTGATCGAATACATTTCTTATCATTCATTCCTAGTCTTCCTAAATACTACGCAGTCTGGTCCTTCTTCGAACTTCGCAATTTGAGTTCTACAAGATTTGGTGGTGATGAGCATTTGATCTTTGCCTGCTGATTTCGGAATAGTTACTACATTGGCCGCGATAACATAAGTAAGGTCACACTTGGCCCCATAATTAATTATCACATGTGAATGTACACCACGGCTATCCTGTGCCAAACCTTTACCTGAGCAATACCTGTGTCTTTTCCTTGATATGTTTTCTGGCGCTGGCAGCCAGTTCATAAATCATTCAATCTTTGCACCAGTTTCACTTCATGTTTTTGACATACATGATATCTGGATGGATTAGTAATGTCCTGTTTGTGAAACTTAGATTTCCCGAAGTCGCGACCTTTAACTTTGCACTTTTGTGCCTCGTCAAGGACCTGCTTCTAAGACGTTACTGTATACAAGCTGGAACAATCATTACATGAGTAAGGATCATTTCGGATGTTGTAAATGTTCCTATGCAGGAAGCATGGTGGATCTTGTGTCATTCATCACTCATACAAATGTTCCTACAATCACGCGTGTGTGTACCGTAAATTAATCAAAGACGTCCATGACTTCAAATGGTACCCCTTTGAATTTCTTATAAGGGTAGATTTTATTTCTTTCTTTCTTTCTTTATTTTATACTTTTTTGAGATGTCCGAATTGTTTGGAGGAATGTTCTTTGCTTCATGCAGGCATTTTCATGCATGTATGCATCGTATGTAAACACATTATAATTTCATCGGGGGCAGCTGTCTCCCCATTTCAACTGGAGAAATTTCATTAAGTCCCCATTAGTCCCGGTGAGAGACCGAGGCAGGGAGGGTTTATGGGGCGGCGCACGCTCGGCCTGACCGTCTCTCGCGGCTATGTCCCTGCTTGGACGCGCCGTGGTGGCGTGCCTGCCCGTCGCTGTACGTGCACGTTGATGTTGATACTACGCTTTTCCTCCTCCAGCGTCAGAACCCTCGGCTACGGTGACAGAACACCCAGACTCTGTTAAGTTTAAAAGAGTACCATTAATTAATGACTGTCGATTGATGAGCACTTCCTTTCAAGTCCCATATCTCATTTTCTCGTTTCGTTTATTTTTTATATTATTTTTATTAAAAAAAATTGCCCGTGTTTTTTTTTCTCTCTTTTTTTCTAAGGAATATCAAGTGGCCAATGAATTTCTCACGTCATTCTTTGCCTTGTCCCTTGGCGGTCTACCTCAGTGTGCTGCTGAGTATATACCATAGACTCACAGATAGTCTACCAACATCTAATCCGTTGGATAGAGTGTGTTTCTAAGCAGTGTTCACCGGGCTATTGAAGGATTTATGACACAATATTTGGACTTGCTGGCCTCTGTATTTCATAAGCAGCATTCTCATCCCAACGAGATATTATCTTTGGAACTAGTGCACATTCTCTATTGCCTTCGTGCGGTAAGCTATTTTGTTCACATGTTATGGTAAAATAATAAAACATGGATGCAGAATGTTTCCTCTTTGAGTATGAGATTTCTGTGTAGGACATGTATTCTTATTCAAGTTGGTTTGCTCGTAATCCTGTGGTATCACTTGGTGATACATGGCGTGCTTTCACAGTACTAGTCTGATCGGCATGTGATTACCAATATGCACTGTGTGAGTTGAAGAGTTGTTCAGTGTATTTCTTAATCTTGAATAACTTCACAACGGTGGATACTTTATCAGCACTTTGTGTTCGCTATTTAAACAGTCCTTCCATTTTCCCAAAGTTAAATATCAAACTCTTTGATGTTTTGACGACATCGTACATGTTTGGTTTCATTACAACTGTAGGTTATACCCATATTCTATTTAGGGTAATTTAACTTCAAAAACGCCTAAATGGGTTAATGCTATTTAGAGCTTTAAGTTACCTACTCAAGATGAACGCGACTGTCATTGTTATGTCATGCCAGCATGATGACGACATTGGTTTGGTTTAATGCAATGGTTGGGTGCAATCATGATTGTTCTTCAATCATGGTAAATTCTAAAGTCAATATTTTGTTGTTTTTAATCTAATTTGAAATCTTGAAATCAAGTTGGAAAGTTTCATATGAGTGAATGTTGCAAGACCACAATGTAAGTGGCACTGACATGTGATTTGAACAGTTGCATCATGAAGGTAGAAATAACCGCCATGGTTGCACTTGCATCTAGGTGAATGGCACAAAGTACATGTACATTGATGTACATGTACTTGTACACACTAAAATGCTGCGTGTATCAAGAAGTGTGACATCCAGAATTGAGGTGGTACGGGGGTTGGGCCAGACGTTTGTTCTGAAGTGAAGCCCCATCCTAACCCCTCCCACTTTAAATGTTTGACGGCATTGCTTCTTCCATGAACAGCGAAACAACAGCTTGTTCCCATGTGTGTTTTGAGGTTTCGTCACAGTTCTCGACATCCGCTATGTCTGTCATTTCTGCAGAGTGCGCACCAGTCGACAATTATGATTGACAGCTGATTGACCTCTGCGTCTCATTATGACCCCATGTGGAGAAGGGTCAGGTCCGCAGAAGCTTTTCCTGTGTCAGTATTTGTCAGCGAGTCATTTTGCTGAGGTCACTGTCCTAGGGCAATTTCATTACAACTCCCTTGCTGCATCTCGTCTCCTTGGCCGTATATGACTACTACTACTCGGAGTGATCTTCCAATGGCTGACCTGACAAATGATTCAGCAGACACTCTTGATTGAAAATATGAGCTTAGTGGAAATGACTGAGTGAATTTACCTTGCAATTGCGGGTGCTTGTCTGTGAAGAACAGCATCAACATAGAATGTGCTGGAAACGCTTTGTATTCCGAAAATAAACAAGTTCCCTGAGAGAACTTAATTTTAACAAGACCCAGACTGATATTAGGCAATCATGGCCGATAAAACAACAGTTTATGAAACAAACGTATCTTTCAAAATACTTTTCTGTTTAAGGTAGACGTAAATTTATGTAAATAGAGAGCTCAATTGTGTTTGTTGTTTATGCCTTTGTGAGAAGCCAATCAGCGTCGATCAGTATCCGAACGTAATGTAACCATAGAAAAAGGACCTTTATTTATCCTGGATAGCTTACTCTACGTGGAACCTGAACTGATACCTATCCCACAAAGCCATGCATTTGTTTCGCTTTTATAGTTACGCAATAAACCAAATACGTACAACACAAAAAGACCAAACCTAATGTTGATTTTCATAAAGAGTTTAACCATCAGTACCATCAGTAATTTCCTACAATTGTTATGTTCACCACAGGTCAATAGTATCAGTCGTATCCTACCTTTAGGTTCACCATTCAGCCCC
>CM021545.1:3901075-3917626 GCA_010994315.2 Pisaster ochraceus | reverse complement strand
TTTAGGTTCACCATTCAGCCCCGTCTGATGGCCACAGGTCATTAGTATCAGTCGCATCCTACCTTTACCTTTAGGTTCGTTCAGAACGAGACGAGAATATGACCCTTTTATTCGTAACGAAATTAAATCAAACATTTGTTTCCTTTTAATTCAAGAACTTCTAAGAAAATTGTCCAGCATATTGCCCCCTAAAAAATAGAATACAGATAGAACAAATTACAAAACTTTGCCGCCGTGAGTTGACCCTCGGCTACCCGTATCATGTTTGTCTTTGGACTGGCTAATAGTACGGAGCTCAATAAGTGCCATTTCACTTATCGAAATAACGATATCTCACCATGTCGACCTATTATTTAATCTTACATTAAATCGCTTACTTTTTAATGTATATTCATAGATATTCCTAAATGAATTCGAACGGGCTCTTTTATTTATCCAGGAGTGTCATGACGACATAGCGAGATAATTCTCTCTAAGACCACATTATGTTGCTATTAAGATGCAAACTTGCCGTGATAATCTTGCCATAAAATTAAATGGTAAGTCGACTTACTTAAGTTTAGTAAAACTCATCCTGCGAGATAAGTTATTGAAGTATGAAGTCAACTTATTGCAAATAAGAGGCCGAGATGGTGAGATGTCGTTATCCCGATAAGTGAAATGGCACTTATTGAGCTCCGTACAACATAATACAGGTATTACCTGTTAAACCGGTTAAACCGAGGGTCAACTCACGGCGGGCCTGTGAAGAGAGCAGGGATCCTTGTTTTATACAGTCTTTGACATGATCAGGAATAGTTTTGTAATGTTGAAATTGTTGAGGTGAAAATATGCTTAACCATTTTCTTAGAAATCCTTGAAATAAATGGAAAAGACATATGTTTGATTTAACCTCGTTATGAATAAATGGCCCATATTCTCAACTCATATAGAACGATCCACTCGTTGGTGTCATCAGAGGAAAATATGACAGACGAAAATGTAATTGGACTTTGCCTAATCTGACATGACCATGGTTTGACCTTGACGTTGTCACAAGGCGTTGTGGTCGATGTTGACTGTATTTGAAAATACAAGAACGACGCTGCACGGATGCATCCATGGTACAGGTCCTTACAGAATCTAATTATTTGGTCGCCTTGATCATATTGTTATGCTGGGTATAGATGTATTTAAAGGGACACATTGCCTGCGAATTTGGGTGCTTTGAGCTATAAAAGGCGTTGGTTATGAAATAAATATGGTTGGAAAAAGATGTTTTGAAAGAAGAATATAACGATCCACATAAATTTACCTCAAAATTGTGTGGTTTTCCATTTACTTCGTGAACAAATACAGTCCGCCATTTTGCACACCAAATGTTTGACTCCACTACTTGGCAGACCGTATTAGTCACGAAGTGAAAGGAAAGTCACACAATTTAGAGGGATAGGCCCATTTGTGTAGATCGTTATTTTCTACTTTTAAAAAAATCGACCATATTAATTTCTTAACAAACGCTTTTATAGCCCAAAGCGCCCAATCAGAAGTTTGATGCGTCAATTTCAGTCTTGCAATCTCCGTGCTAAGCAAACACTACAGTTTGCATTTTTCCGTCTCAACAATCGTGCAAATAGGTATTTATTTCAGTGTATCATCCTTAAATGTGCGTCTCATTGCTGCTATCACTAGATCCTTTATTCATGTATAACCCCCAGATACTGCCATCACCAGGTTTCCTTACGATCATACTAACGGGATAGTTCACATGTAGTTCACAGGCATACTGATGTCAGAAGAGCATTTGCAAGCTGTGTTTATTTTCTAAACAAATATTTCGAAAGTTCGGGTCAATACCAAGTCCGTTTTACCTCCATTTGTATATAAGCAGTTTGACTGGGGGCTTGGCAAAACTTAATGTGTTTTTATGTATATTGTAAAAGGGGATGTCATCATTGGGTTTGTTTGTTTGTTTGTTTGTTTGTTGGGGTGTTGGGGTGTTTGTTTGTTTGTTTGTTGGGGTGTTTGTTCGTTGGGGTGTTGGGGTGTTTGTTTGTTTTGGGTTTTTGGTGTGTGTTTATTTATTTATTTATTTATTTATTTAATTTTTATTTTATTTTTATTTTTTTTGGGGGGTAGTAGATTCATTTCTTTCCCGTTCAAAACATTTCGCCATCCAAGTACAAATGTGCACAGTATTGTTACATTCAAATAAAATAATGTATGATTTGTGCAAGGAGATGCGCAATTCTTACCTTGGTTTGACCTGACTTCATAATGACTACTTTGTCAATGAGGACACATCTTCAATTGAAATCTTGTGTTTTGAATGTTCTGATATTTTGAGGCTTTCCAAGGTTGAGTCACTCCATGCACTGTCACAATTCTTATTCCGTACCATCTCTATAGCACTGTTGTACAGAATTGGATTTAGCCGCGGTAACACACAATTATTGGTCGATAACTACCTTATTAATGTCATACCCGGGCACAGGATATCATGAAGGCCGGGAGTTACTGAAATTCACTTCTGAATTGACTTTCTTGTCTAGACTTTGCGCAGCTAATTGTTAACTTGAAGTTATCTTCATATAATAATGAAGAATCCGGGATTATCGAATTACGTTGTGGATGACAGATTTAATTAGTTTTTAAAATAACAAAATAACGGCGTTGATGGATGATGCGCATGGTTTAATACCCGTTCGTTGCGCACTTTGTCTGACCTCTCAAACCTCGCGGTTCACCGATTTGGCTTTATAAGAGCGTTTCAGTTGGATAATCTCGTGAGACTTCCGGGTTGTCGTGTCCAATCAGATAGGTCTTTAATTACAATAAGATCGTGATGGGGTTTGTAACGAGCAGATCACGTAGAACCACTTACCGGTCGTAATGACAGTAATTGCGGCTTCAAATATCTCAATTGAATATCTGTATCTCTATCGACAAAACAAGCAAACAAGTTCAATTTGGTTTCTGTGGTGTACTGGTTCTCTAAGACATTGATTCATTGACGGCAAGATGTGACACATTATTATGATTTGTGTGTTTAAAAGAAAAACTCGTAGTATTTTAGTTTATTTATAGGTACGCGATATTGGGGGAAAACTTTAGAATTAAACAAGTTTTATACTAACATTTTAAACTTTACCCTGTATGTCTTAAATGATTTCAATAGAGGCTGATATTATTTTGGTCTGAATTGTGAGCTGTAATGGGTTGTGATGCATCACCCCATACCGTCCAGTTAAACACCCCAGGTACGTGAGCGAAACTGTGTATAACGGGAATGCTATTTAGACTTGTTTATAATGTGTTTGTTTATCATTTAAATGTAAAAGATACTTGTACATTTTGAATTTGTCGTAATTATCAATCAAATCATTTGGTCCCGAACTCAAGGTTTTTAAAAACTAAAAACACTTCTGCCGTTGATGGCATAAGTCAACATGACAATACTTTGACTTCATTTGTTGGAGGTTGCTTTGTTATACCTCCATGCTGCAACAAAGTGGCTATACAAAACGGAGCTCCCATATAGGACTTAACATGAGTGATGACGTCACAGGGCATTTTGCGAATCTTTGTGCAAAGCACCGGAGAAGGGTATTCGAAATGATTGATTTTTACCCAATTATTGGTTTTTACCCAATTATTGGTTTTTACCCAATTATTGGTTTTTACCCAATTAAAATCTGTTCAATCTCATGTTAACTCAATTTCCCTATTGGTTGAAAACATTTTTAATGAATATCAGCAAAGATCACTTGTTGCCGTTTTCGTTCAAGTAGGCTTTTAAAATATTATCCTTCCGTTCATTCTGAAAGTATACCCCCTTTTCTGGCCACGTCTGAAACCATATCAATCACATGATGGACATGTGAAGCCCACCACGGCATTGTTTATATAGACACCATTCCCTTTTAAAAAGTGTTAACACAATAAACAATGTTGCCTACACGGAACTGTTTAATATTCATGAATGCTTAAGCAAATCTTAAAGGAGTGGGTGCTCCTCGTTACATTAAATGGCCTAAATGGGCGCGTTTATTATTTTAAACCAACACATGGTTGCGTTATTATTAGTAGTAGTATTTTTAATATTGATACCATTTTTATTATACATTTTTGGGAATGTACCACTTCGCACTTTCTAAATGGATGACGTCATTGTCAATAACCATAGTTTGAGCATGTTTGAAGAAAGTTTGTCAGAAAGTTGATACATGACACAGTAATGCAAAGTGTCACTGTGTTGGCCCTTTAATGTGATTGATGACGTGATTTGTCTTTGACGCAGACTAAGTTATGTATCTGATACCATGCTGGCAAAGTGTGTTTTCATAAATGTCGAAGTGATAATATCTGATAGCGGTTCTGCGCTGTTACAATTCTCATCGTAGTGAACTCATCGTCAGATTGTTGGATCATTGTTGGACTGCAGAACTGTTACCAGCTTTGGTGATTTAGAACCATTCAAAACCTAACCCCTATTCAACAACAAGTCTATCTAGAGGTCTATGTGGACTCTTTCTGTGGAATGCAATCAAATATGGTTTGGGGAATAGTACGTGAATACAACTAAGTTTGCAATGTAAAAATGTTCTGTAATAAGCATAGACTTTATTGTGTCCTTTTGTCTATTGGCTGGAACATTAACAGTCTTGGATATTCATCATTAAAACAAGATCTGGCTAGTTTGCCTTCAAGACCAATCGAAAAGAATTGGGGAAAACAAGACTGACGTGACTAGAGAGGTCTTGCTCATCAGAGAGGTAGGCGTTTAGTCTTCTACCATGGCTCCATGCTTCTACACAGTTACTGGCCTAACCTAAAAGAGAAGCTATAGAGAGTAAATGATGTTAATGTTACATTAACACCCATACATGCTCCGCCATTAACCTATCAGAAGATCGATTCGATTTCCAATACTGATCTATATCAACATAAAGACTTGTATTTCATGAGTTCTTATCTATGGCACAATTATTGTGTTAATTAGTCACATCTCAGTCAGTATCACGTCACATGCGACCTTCAGCGGTACACGTGCATTATGTGTAAGGCAAGAATAGCAAGATTGATTCAATACATGACGTACTTTCAAAAGTTCAGTCGATATAAATATAGAAATACATGTAACTAAATTGCACTTACGGTAATTTACAAGGTTTTAAGAGCTTAATAATATGCAAGCTTATTGAACACAGTGTTCAGTAAGTAATGTTCAATAAGCTTGCGTATCTAGGCTCTTAAGGCATTGTAAACAAATGTTGACACTCAGGTCGATTTTTCCCAATTTCTTAAAATTCTGGGTTTACATTCTAGAAGTTGTTACGGACTAAATGTGTGTTCATAGAAACTTTGGAACAATGCTTGTCATTTCACGTACGGTAATTTGAATAATAGGGGGGAATTCGTTGTGTTTTGGGTCAGAACGTTTTGTCATGGTTTGTAGTTTATAATTTGTCTGACTTTACATTTGTAGTTTTACATACACGTAACATTTACATCCCTTTTAAAGTAGGTTGCAGTATAGTAAATTAACACCTTTCATATGTTGTATAATGATGGTCCGTATGAATTCTAGAGAAAAGGGAACTTCTATGTAAACAAACGTGATTTTTGACCCAGCCCTGATCATTCTTCACGACAGCTTCCACCTAGCTCCAAATATTTGTTGATATACGACTTGCAAAATGACGGGCGAAAATATCGCTGTGAATATAAGCATGTCTGTCCAAAACATACAAACGAAGCTCACTAATCAAACCGGTCAAATAGTGCTGCAGTTCGGTAGGGATGGAGACATGACCACTCTACCTCAGTGTAACATAGCAGATATCAAATCGGTCGAGTTCTTATAGAGAATGTCACCGTTTGGCGGTCGTATATTCACACAAGGTTTTTTAACCTACACTTTGAATACGTGAAAATTGATGACGTTACTAGAAAGTTGAATGCTCATGGTAATTGCAAGCAGACACTGGTGAGTTCCGGCCATGCTTTTTAGCATTCTCCGTTATCTTCAGTCAGATCTAAACTTCCAATTCAACAACGACAGATTCCGACGTTCTGTTGTTAACCTTTACAACTTGATCAGAGACCAACTCAACAATTTTAACTCATGAAGCTCACATTCCACCATTAATAACTAAATTAAACGGAAGCACTTTCTTTCAATCCTATCGACTTACATTTGAATATACAACCTACATGAATGACTTTACACCAGTGATTTAATACTAAAGAAACCATCTTCTTGTAAATGAATGCATGTATTAAATCTTAGATCTTTTGCACAACAAGTCCACTGCGAACATGTACGTAGCATTTTTATGTCTTGATTCTTGGAACGGTTCCTTACTTATTGGCTTTAATTGTCCCCTTCATTGCATTTGATGAACATAAATAAAGTCGGGGCCTAGTTGTTATTACGAAAGCTCGTGCGTTTCTTTGTAATCAGTTCGTCTTTAAGTGCAACCACTATCTTCCTTGTTTCTTCGTGGCTTTAGTATTTGCAAAGTCTCAGTGAGATTTGAAACTTTCTCTTTCTTTCTCACTTTTTTCGTTCTCTTTCAAATCCCAAAAATTGAACGAAAGACTGCAACTTGCAATTTACATCGAGAAACACAACGAGTCGTAATAAACAGGATATCACACGTTTTTACCGACAACATCCGACCATTCAGAAAATCAGCTTCTAATTTATGTTTCCAGAGTGTAGCTAGGCTATAAGATGTCTATTGTGTCTAGTTACCAGACACGTTGAAGGGACAGTTAACACTGAAGGTTGATGATATCTTGGAATGTTCCAGCTTTCAGTACTGTACAGTTACTAACCTGAGCTTAACCAGATCGCCACCATCCGCAACCCATTCACGCACACCTGTCGCAAAGCTTTTAAGTGGGTTTGATTGGCCGACAACACATGCGCTTACACTGAGGTATCATCAAACGCCGACTGGGGGTTACTTTGAGGTTAATGGTTGGGTTTGGAGATATCCAAGAGGGAATTCGGTCATTTAGTGTCAGACCTATTTTATGACTGATAAAATAACTTTGTCTGCATGACGCATTATTTTACAATTGTTTTGTTCTGTAACACCTACGATTACGAACAGGTAATAAGTGTAAGGCTGACCTGTGCACTGTTGTTTGTAGTGAAATTGTTGTAGTTTCTTAAAGCAGGGTGTACTTTTTGTAATTACCTCATCAGTTAATCACCATAAACTTTACTTGGTAAAGAGCACTTGTTGAGTTTATAAAACGTTGTTAGAAACGACCCCCTTTAATAAGAAATGTAGTTTTAGAGAAAGAGGAAAAATGTTCACCAACAAATTGAATCTAAGAAAGGCGTTGGGCATGAAACAGCACACAATTCTATGCAACAAGGGTGTTTTCTTTTCCTTCATTATCTTTTTGCAACTTCGATGACCATTTGAGCCAAAATTTTACAGGTTTGTTATTGTATGCATGAAAACTGTTGGGATACATCAAGTGAGATTACTGGTCGTTAACAATTACCCAAAGTATACCCTGCCTTTTAGCATTTCTAAGTAAAAACAAATGAGGAAACGTCTGTAGTATGATCACAGAAAGCTGCAAAACCTCCACATCTTTCCACTGCATAGAGTGGTATTACACAATGATACTTTCTTCTTTCTGAAGGGTAAATCACACTGCGCGTGCCAGCACATGGCGAGTGAGGTGTGTCTATATTAAGTGCCATTCCTTGCAGGGTGTTAATCCAACACACGTGTGTGACTATAAAGAAGCAACCAGTAGTACAACATCAAGTAACGAGTGATTTGTTGTGATAACTAGCGATTAGTGTTGATAACAAGTGATTAGTGGGATAACTAGTGATTTGTGGGGATATCTTGTGGTTAGTGTGATAACTATAGTGATTAATGGTGATAACTAGTGATTAGTAGTGGCGATGACGCAGTTCATTGTCAGGATATGCTGCGTATCATCAAACATCAGGATCTGCTGGATACATGCTATTATAAAACAGATCTCTGGTTTAAACCAATATGGTAGAGTGTTTGTGATTGAAGAAAAAAAAGGACAAAAATGTTTGAGCAAACGAACACGATATTTGTTGTTATCAACCGAACACAGTCTGTATTAAATTAACTTGTGCTGACTGCTTAATTCACCATACTTTCCTGGAGTGATGTTTTTCGAAAATCTTTAATTTTGTTGTTGGGAATAACTGGTACTCGTGGTGTTCAGTGATACAGTGGTAAAGGCATACATTCAACTATTATAATGTATGCCTACATGTTTTCTGATACTCGACAGACGGATGGACGTAGTTATGGGCCAATCGCCAGGACTGCCATATTGAAGGAAATGCAGTTTTCATAGAGGGGTTCAATCAGAGGACATTGTAATTTGTGCACTGTACAGTGTGATTTAGCTGACGAGTGGGGTCGAGGAAATGGGCCATAGCATGGCCATAGCGACATCACCAGCTGTTACTACGTCATCAAAGACAGACAGCACATACGGAAGATAACCACGCACGAATTTTGCCCAATATCCAGCTAATAATTAACCGTCCTCAATCATTCAATGGCAGCTAGCCCAAATTACAATTCAATCACAAGTTTATTAACTTAATTGTTTGTTCGGTCACTTATTTTATGTTATTTTTCGTGTAGCATCTTGACGTTGTTACACCACCAGGTGGTGGTTGTCCAGAAACACCACAACTCACAGTCATAGGGGTGACTGCTTGCTGCAAACCTTTATTACTATACGTATAAGACCGTATTTCCACCATGCAAAGTTTCAAATAATAATCGTACTGTATTGCACTGTGCTATACTGTATTAGTGTAATGTTTTGTATTGTATTGCTTTGTATCGTACTGTGTGGTGTTGTATTATGGTGTATTGTACTGTACTGTATTATATTGTATTCCGAAACTAGAACAAACCCCATACCCTTAGGAGGTTTACATCAGATATAATGATATAAATAACAAAAGGTATAAATATAGCATGCATCTGACATATACTGTGGCAACAGTCTCTCAGCGATCAATTTAACGCATTATATTAATTCCATACTTTCCATACAGTTTAATACATTACAAGCTATTTTAGGTTAAAATAGTTTCTTTCAACAAAAATATTTAAAAACCTGTTGGATTGAGTCAATCTACGAACTCCTATAATTTGAGCGGTTCTTGCCTTGCACTTGTTTTAAAAATCGTACTGCGGGAATAAACGAAGGTCTCTTGATGTATTTTGCATTGTGTACAGTTCAGTTTTGTTTGTCATACATTGTAACTGTGTATTTTGGATGACCGGACTCTGCTGACAGCTTCCCAACTAAGTTACATCACTACATTTCAACTTGCCTATCTTCCTTTAAGCTTTCAACGAGAACTTCAAACAATAAGTCATTCAACATGATCAACTGATGAAGACTTTATAATTTTCCCCATCGCCAAAAATATTACCAGCAATTTTCTTTCTGAGACGAAGTAATAACGACCGGAATGTGTGTCTGGCTTCTTACGGGGCGCTTCTACCGATTTATTCAGTAGAGCAGCTTAAATCATCATTTGTCTTCATTTTCTCGCAGTTCCTAGAGTGGAAATTTATTCGCTGAAGTTATTGGAAGTATTAAGGGAAGGAAGGGCGCGTTGTAACCCAAGAGCTTCAAGACCTGTTTTATAGTGCCCAATAAAGTGGGCAATTGTAAATTACAAGTGGTTTTAATAACGACGCTGCGACGTTTTGATATCAAGTTACCATGATTCTAACGTCAGAAATCGCCATAAGCTCGGGAATGGCCGAGGTGTATTCAAATAAGCATATGGGATACTCTTTGAAAAATCCAGAATTTATATTTATGGAATTACACAAGAACGCATGTTGGTTAAATTGTTATACATTCGAATGATATTGATTAATGTATTTTTGTTTCTGTAAAACTGGAATATTAAACTTTTACTATGTCTGATAGTGGTCTGACAGCGTCGAAATCGCTTAGAACGTTTATTGAGAAACTAGTCAGCATCACAACTGATAACAAAAATAGACTTCACTTGTATGTTCTTAATTACACGATCATCATAAATTTCTCATGGGATTTTTGCTACTGTGTGAAAAGGGAAGTACATTTTATTTTGACCATTATTAGGCCTATCTGTTTCTATTTGCCATTGCGACATAATGAACATGTTGTCTTCAGGTGTCATAGACCCTTTGACAATAACCAATATTCGCGTGCTCGAGGTAAAATTGAAGACTGCAACAAGCTATGGTGCGAGCCACACCGGCTGGTATGGGCGTCGGTCACCCATCGCTGGCGGTATTTGTCCGCGGGGAGGCTCCCAGTTCCAGGCGACTTACTGACGGTAAGACCCGGCCTGATCCGGATCGTTGTCTTCCTGCATGATTCAAGCATTCACTCACGCTTCGGTGGACAATATGAAATTGAAACTGAAGTTGAACTTGGTTTTGGTAATGGATGATACGTCTAAATGAAATAATAGTTCTCTTTATTTACGTTGGTTTAGAATGATAGCATAGCCTCATCTGCCATAATGTATCTTTCAGTATAGGGGCCTATTGAAATCTTACTCCTGTCAAAATTTTAGGCCATTGTATTTATTTCCTACAACCTATGTTTGTTAGCATATGTCGTAGTATTTGACGAACTTCAGTCATAGATGTCTAGCTGCGTTGCTGCCAACTGCACACATGGGCAACCGGCGGGAGACGTCAATTCTAGTTACAACTCTGCGTTTAGCGGACGACGTTTAGCGGACTTCTCGCCTGCCATGCGTCCCGTAGCCGGCGTGTCTACTACGGCCATCCGCTCCACTGCCTGCCCTCCGTACAACCAGATTTAACTCTTTCATCTTAAAGAAAACTATCCAATTTCTCCTGCTTGCCAGCTTTCAAGTCGTCGTTGAGACTCGCCCGGATGTTCCGGGACGGGATACCGTGCTGGTTTGATCTCCGGAAGTTGAAGCTAAGAACCTGCGTGCCCATACAACCAGCAACGTGTCATCCAGCCTCAACTAGCGACAGACCAGTGTAAATAGCCACCGGCTTCCACAAGGGCATGCCATTCGGGGGTGCGAGAAGCTTCCATCAAGAACTTATCCAGCCGCATACTTGTTGGTTTTACCATCATCTTTATCATCAAGAAAATTGGACCGGGAATATCAGCTGTGTAAATCAAACGTGTATGTCATCTGCTGCTGATGGTTTAGAGCATCCTTGTGTAGGTTGCTCTTCATCACTGGTCACATAGATCCACGCAACGCACATCAAGCCAGTTGTTAACTTGTGCATATAAACCATTCTTGAGTCACGTCCGTAAAGAGGTCTCACAGAGCACTTCTGGCCTCCGTGAGTTTAGGTTGGATGATCTCTTTAGTACCTTGTACCATAAAGCAATGACTGCTTCCGTCTAGACAGTGTCATCCGTGCAAATAAAACGATCTTCAAAAAGTAAGTTGCAACAAAATGATTGTATCTTTCTAAAACATCACGTTCTATAATTGAAAATCTGATTGCGCTTATCACGACAATTCTCTGGTTGAAAGAAAGCGTACACATTAGGCGAGTACAAGGAAATGTTGCTCATCTTGTTAGTTGTGAATTACCAGGGATGAGTTACTGATTGTAAGAATGCTTAATTGCTGTGGAAAAGCAATTAGTATTGGTTTGCAGTCTCCTCAAAACGTCTCATCGTGAATAACCCATATCAAGTAATACCCAATGTGTGTTTGGACGAAGTAGCCGTCAATGAGAAGCATTGTGGACACTAAACCCGGGATAATTCCATCTTGCTGCTCAAGATTCGAAAAAGCATTCTACAGATACTTGCACTATACCTATATACGTTTTGTACCCGATCTGTAGAAGATGATATATGACTTTGTACCCAGCCTATACTATACAGGTGACACTTAACTGACAATCAAATATCCGTTTCATTGTCTTTAAAAAAAGCAGATTCAGCGTTTCAGAAACTAATACTAATCAATCTAGCATCAGTGTTGCGTTAAAAAAATAATCGGATGAAAATTGCTGAACACACATGTGTGATCCTGTGATAAGCTGACACCCCGTCCATCTTATTAACGTGTCGTGTCAGGGTGTAGTTTTGGCGATTAGAACTATAATCATGCGCAGAAATGTCACTTTTTGAAATATGGTCATTCACCAAACTTGCGTAGAATTTCTTTCTGCAATAATGTGTAATACCAGAAGACACATTTACATATGGTTACTTGTTATAATAATTTGGTTTGATATTTTCGTAAGTATATTGTATCATTTGTTTGTTAACTGTTGAAGCAGTGCTGTAAAAGTTTAATGCATAATGCGGTCTAGCGTGTCGGATTCAAGTTGTGGTGGCAAAGTCATCTGAGGGTTGGTTCAAATCCCGGTCGTTACTCTCCCCTTTGTCCTTGAGAAAGTCACTCGTAATTGCTTCTCTTCACCTGGAAGTAAATGTATATTTGTGATGTTGGAGATTGTTGATGTGAAACTCAGTGAATCCTTCTTAGAGCCCATTTGGCTGTCGGTGCTGCCTACTCCCAAGGAGCTGAGATGGTTTCAGGAATGCGTAGTGTACAATAAATATGGGTCATAATAGTAGTGAACCGCGATTGGCCCACGAGGATTGGCTGGAAAAGCGTCTAATAAATACATGTTATTGTCAATATAATTGAATTGAACTGTAATTGTCCCTCAAAGTTGGTAACAACAAAATTGTCATATTTCTTTGTTTCAAAAGTAACGATTGTTAGTTAACATGTCGTACTTGCTGTCGTTAAATCAAATAATTACTCGATTTTATGTATGGTGCATTTGAATTGTTAGAGGTTAAAACCCAGACTATTATCATGCTGAGCCTGTCTGTTCCTTTGATGATGTTTTTGGAAAGCTCCCAGAAAATCACAATATGCATCCTGTTATGCTTCCTAATTAAGTATAATGGGCATCTTTAGTCTCGATATCCGTATTAACAGGCTCGTGTTTCCAATATGCGTGTTATTGCAACGTGAATGTCAAGGAAACCAGTCTGGCCACCATTTGCAAGAATCATTACGTTATTTGAAACTGACATTGGGGGCCAGACACGCTGAAAAACACCACTAAACTGCAACATAAACTATAATTAGGCTATTTCAGGTTTGCTGTACCAGCAAAAAGAAATCATTTACGTGGTTGAAGTGTTATAGTATCTGACATTCTGACATCGGTGATATTGTGACAATCCAGCAGGTTTGTGAGTTACTTGCAGAGTGTGCCTTTTGATGTATTGTGGTAAATTGTTGTCTTCGACTACAGGTCTGGTCATCAGCATGTATACAACAACGGACAACCGCCTTGGACCCTTTACAGTCATGCATTCGCTGAGTATGATGTTCATTCTACTGCTAGTCTCCTTCTCCAGGCTGGCTATGAGCCAACCATTTCCATCTCGCGACGAGGAATTATTCATCCACCAAATGTCAAACCCAGAGTCAGTTGCGGACACGAAGCTCCTTCCAGATGGAGCAGAGACAAAAGATTACATTTTTCAAGACGCCCGTAAATTGTAAGTATGTTTGTACATGTATTGGCGTTTTGTTTAAAGTCGTAGTCACTTGTGTCAGTAGTCAGTAATAAATGTTTGCAACTATTGTAAGCTGTCGCACACAATTTCTGAACTGCATATGATAAAAACCTTAATGTGTTGGCTTCCCTTGCCAGATTTGCACATTTTCTCTCAACCACCTCATTGTGTGGTGTTTTCTGAGTCCACAATGGGTCATCGGTTCTCCTTTGTTTCAGCTGGCTGACCTTTCAGTCAAATTCCCACCCTCTACAAAAAGTGCTTTCACGGGAGCTACAGGTAAAACAAATATTTTAAATCGGGCAGCTTACTCTTTGACATTCGAACTATGCAGAAATCCCCCCATGGGACCAATGAAAATATTATCTCTAACCTCGCCTTGACCCACACGTTACCCGGTCCTGGTAGATGTGACCCCTGCAGCAACCGCTACCCTCGCCATGGAGGAAGGAAACATCCTCCACGCAACCACCAAGCCTTTCATATCGCCCAGCAAAATTGGTTAAAACTTGGCACAATCAGAGGTTTAATATTGATAAGAATTATAGTTACGATGTTTAGTTCATTAACACCTCAATAATAATCAACCCGAGATACACGTACAGGTACCGCGTTTTTTTTTTATAGTGCGTGATTAATTCCCCTGCAGTTGATTGTACACTCATCTCCATAAATCCGTTTGACTCTAAAAGGGCCTACTTCGGTGACTGGAACAAGTTGGGCTGAGGCTTATCCTTGGGATGTGGTGACTGGTGATTGAATAATTACTATAATTTGGTCATTAATCAGTTCCTAAAACCATCGTGTTAAACAACTCAAACACAACGTGTTAAGACCGAACGTTTATTTATGCAGGTGAAAGTTTTTTCGCGTTTCCAGAGGAAGTTTAGGTGTTAAATCCGTTTGTCTTGACCAGAGCATATTGACCGGAACATATTGACCGGAACATATTGACCGGGAAGCCTGAAGCCAGGTTGGCACAGTTCGATGTGTATAACCATTAATGACTAGAGTGGGATAGTTTATCAGCTTTTGCGCTTCTTCGTGTTCTTCAACACCTTTCATTTTGGGACGCTCGTAGGAAATGTCTTTTTCAAATTGCTGTAGTTTTTTGCACATAACAAAATGCTTAATTAATGAAGATTGGCAAGCTAACATGGACTTCCAATCCAGCATGATCACTCATGCTCAGACAGACCTTACAGCTCTATGCTCAGACCTCAGTGTCGAATTGGTTTAACAATGATTCTGTCGTCCGTACGGTGAACTTCAAAGCAATGGCTTACCATGGGAAATGACACTGTGCAAATAAACTACAGTGCTTGGGCGTGAAGATGATGATAAACTGTGGTGTTCTGCCAGAAGCTCGAAACCTGCCAAGAGAAACGCTAAAGCTTTGACCCCAGGGTTCTGCTCGTGATCATTTTATTAATATGCCTAATCCTAATCCAACTTTTTACAGTTTAGTTGGTGTGGTTTGGTGTACATGTATTCACTTATATCAACCAAATCAACCACTTTAGTCCTCGTGAAAAGAAGTTAGGCCCTCCATTGCTGACTTCAAGAGGATTGTGATTTTATTGATTCTCATGAATTTAAATTAATCTGCTGAACAGAACAGCTGCCATAAGAAATCACAGAAACATGGTTCCTCTTCAATACGTTTTTCTGTACCTACTCGTAATTAGTCAATTTGAAGCCATTTCAAACACAAAAGCAGGCGACGCGTCCGTCCGTTGGACCTCTGTTAGACTAGCCCCGAATTTCAACCGATATGAGGTTTGGGTTTTTTACGGGTATGTTTTTATTGAAGTTGGGGTGTGACACTTGTGGCTGTTAACCAGAGTTCATAGGGTCGTCTGCAGATATGGGATCGTCACGACTTCAACGTGCTAGCAGTAGACCATTGGCCATGCCATGGTTATTGTCATAATGTGAACAAACTCCCTTACATGTAGGATAGTCATATCAGATAGTTCTAACATTGGTGTATACAAACAATTTGTAACCGTCTATCAATCTATGAATGCTTTACACGGTAGTCCCGCACTAAGAATAAATTGAGCTCCTCGCGAAAACACAAGGTCTACGTTTTAAACCATTTGGTTACATTTTGGCATCTATTTCGTCGCTATTTGGCAACTGCTAATTATGTATATTTCAATGGGAACAAAGTTAGTTTCCTTTTTTTTTAAATCCATATTTTGATTCTGTACCATGGAAAAGTATAAATTAATTTGTTCATTTTGTTACGCTAGTAAATGACTGGGTTGGTACTTGACCTGAATCTGAATCACAATGTGGAGCGGAGAGCTTCCGGTCAAAGTTATGCGAAGACGTTTTTCAAATTGACTTCTAGTCATACTTTATATGTTTTTCATGCTTAGCACTCCGATATTGAAGTTTTTATGTAATGTTTTTCCCAACAGTTTTTACTTCCTAGTAGAAGAAGACAGCGCACCCGTAGCGATTACAGTCACACCTTGTGCAGCTGAACTTGAGTGGACTTTGTCTCTTATGGATTTACCTGAAGATGGAAGTGGATCAAGTACGTATACTGCTGTGCATCATGTAATCTTTCTCAGATCAGGTCTTATTGTAAAGTGTCTGAGGTTCCCATTACCTGACTCTCCATCTTTCTTGAGGAGATTTAACGTCAATTTCGATACCTAAATCAATCAATTTTGAGTTGAACAAAGAACAATTTACTACAGCAGGATTTGAACCTGCAACCTCCGGATTGATGTACCGGCGCTCTACCAGTGTTGGTGGTCTCAGGCCATTCAACCTGTAATTGCCGTGTAGCCAGGGATCACATCCAAGTTTACGATACAACCTGGGAAGCGGCAGGAAAGGGATCATCTTAAGGGAGTGCAACTTTTTATTTCAATTATCAAGTAATAAACCACAAGGGAAACCGACTATGCGACTTTTAATTAATGTGGGCTTGATGAATAAAGACAAACT
>CM021545.1:3860160-3877318 GCA_010994315.2 Pisaster ochraceus | reverse complement strand
GATGTGAGTAATTCAATCAGCAGATTTAACATGTCTATACATCTTCTGTACACATCAACAATGAATTGTTGATGTGAGTAATTCAATCAGCAGATTTAACATGTCTATACATCTTCTGTACACACTATGTTGGACATTGTATGGAAACTAGATTTTGCCATTATTTATTTCAAACAAATTCAATCAAAATAATTGTAAGCTAAAGTTTGTCTTAATTGGGGTGGTGTAGCTGGCTTGGTTATCAAGTGTTCTAAAAACATATTACATGTACATGTATATACTATAGGCCTATATCGAAGAGAAGAGACCAGTGGAGAGCTGTTGTCAGAAATGCCAGAGTTCGCTGGATTTGATGATGGTATCAGAGATGGGTGAAAGCAGGGACGCCTCCAGCTGCAATGCCCTTTGCTAAATTGAGGGCTAAAATGGTGGAAGAAAGTATTGGGGTATTTCTTTGGTGGTAGTCTAATGCAATCCAGGGCATCCACACCATAATGTCTTTGAAGATAAGGCTGAGTGATGCGTGGGTTTGATTAAGTTCAGGTTATGCAGATTCATCCCATCCCTCACTGTATCCGTTTCAAAGGCTGGTAATATTCTACCATCTCCCCCTCATGATGCCGCACTTTGTAACCCCATTCCTGGATATTGCTTTTCTACAAGCTTACAATTAGATTCCATATAAATGTGCACATTTATCTTCTCCTTTGTAGTCTTCACCTTGAATGGCCTACTGGCTTTGTTTGGATCGATTTCTGATTGTAAAAAGAAAAGTGTTTAGAAAGATAACGGTGCCCCCTTTTCATGCACAGATATATTTATTCACAGGATTAAACAAATCTAACAATGAAATCAACATACAAAATAAAGAGTACATTTAAAGACGTGAATGCATGTCCAGTAGATACAAAAAAATTCAAATTTATGAGTAATATGATGACTCATTGAGGTATTCAAAATTGTACAACGTACGAAAACAAATATTGGGAGATAATGAAAAGTTTGTTTTGGACATGTCTTCTTTGAGCCCAAACTTATACCAGGTTACTATGGTACCTGTGAGTAATCCACCCCGAATCATGTCGTCAACCCTTCTCACATGATCTGAAGTGAATGGTAAGAATGTGATGCACCACATTGTTCAGGAAGAGCACAATGAGATAACACACTGTAAGAGAGACACAGTGGAGTATGTTGGTACAACTATGCAGCTGAATAGAGGCCTGTTGGAAATAATTTGTCCGTTACATTGCAGTGCTGTTAACAAAGGAGAAATTATCTTGACCTATAATAAAGGTGCAGTGGTGAGTAACTGAACATTGCAATCACCTTGTGTTGTAGATGACATACTGTGAATAAGATAGCTCTAACCCATACAGTTGTTCCAGGGGATGGCAAATACTATTAAACACACTTATCACAGCCTTCAAAGACCAGGCATGGGAAAGGAAGGTGTGATTAATCTTTATTTTTGAAGTAATTTTTCTCAAGCACATCTAGCAATATTTCAAAATAAGGAAAAGGTGTAATCATTAGCCAACACAATCTTTAAAAGCATGACAAACATTTCCTCTTCTTAATAAAATGGAATTACATCAAACCATTTTCTATCTACAAGTATCAAAATGTCTTGATAAAATATTTTTAATATAAATGGGATAAGCTTTAATTGAATGATGCACCCTTATCAGTCATTGTCCACACTTAATTGAGTTTCAGTAAAGATGCATATTCCTGTACCTTTGATGAAAATGGTTACAAGAGACTACATCATGTGTCTTGGAAAATCTCCTGAGGTACTTAATGTTCAAACATTACAATTTAACACATATTTCTGAAATATCAATGAGAATAAAGTCTGTGTGAAAATGACTTGTAGATACATGTATGTTGTGGAAAGTAACAAGTAGGCTATTTGTTTAGGGGGTAAAATCATTTTACAACTATCACAAACAATTGCTGATGGTACAGTGAACCATTTGGGTGTTAAATATGCATCTTTAACAATATAAGTAGACTGCATCAAATTAGATGACCAACTCCTTTGATTTTAATGGTGATGTTCATGGAAACAATATGAACACTTATTATTGGATGACTTAGAAGCAGGTGGGTTTAGATTTACATATCATTTCTCATAACATAAAGAGCTAACCCTTCCTCATTCCAGTTAGAGGAGATCTAAATCAAATAAGACATCAATAGATCATTATTCATTGTGCATGTCAATAAAATAAAACTATAGTAAGGAACCAACTTCAAACAAAATGCCAGCCAGGCAAACTTGTTCAGCAGATTTTAGTGCTGAAACATGTGCATAAAGGCTAGTAATCTGTTTAATGATACTTGGCACAAAAATAAATACAGGTATTTTACATAAATTTTTCGCCGATCAACTTTGAAAACAGTTCACATCTGAAGCTGAGGTTGCCATTTCTTGTGAATGTAATCATTAATGAGCAGCGAGATATGCAAGCATTTTGTAAGCAAGAAAATGGCACAATTTGATTCACACTGTCACTCATTATGAACCTATATGACAGCAATTGTACATGTATGCCCATCTTATTACTGTATTATGTCAATTTGATTCACACTGTTACTCATTATGAACCTATATGACAGCAATTGTAAATGTATGCCCATCTTATTACTGTATTATGTTTGTGCTTAAAGGCCATTTGCTGTAGGGTGCTACTACATGAAGAAACATGGACCTTATGCATTGATGTCATCACGCCGCCATCTTGGAGAAAGATTGACACAATGGAAAACACACATCTCTGATGGGCACATGAGCAACCTTCTTTTGACCTCAAGCAGTAATAAATGTTTACCAGTGCAATCAGGAGAATAGTTCCATGAGTTGAAATATGAAATGTTCCATGTGTTGAGGCCAAGTCCAGTTGAATGGAATATTCCATATTTCAACAAACATGAATTTTTTTCCTCCAATGTACGAATGCAAAACATTCATTTTTTGTTTTATATAACATCCAAGTACTTCTTTTTCATTTGAATGGAGGTTTAAAGAATATAACAAGAATAAACAAAATGTACAAGATTGTATTCCAGCATCCACTATGTATAAGGCATTGTGTGGTCTAGCGTGCATTAGTCAACAAGGACGGGATGAAAATGCACGGTGAATAGTACCAAAATGGAATGTTTAGGACAGAGGCCAGGTAATGGTTTAAATAATGAATGCTGCATGAATAACAATCCTACAATCAAAAGAGAAGGATCTACTTGGGCGTTATATATAACTTCTTCAAAAGGCACACAAGAAGAATGAAAATACCCCACAATCTGAAGTGTGCAAATATAATTTTATGGATGTAACTGTCCATTGTTTTGAAAAAATGTTTTCTCTTTGAATCATGGGGGGCTTGGATCACTTTGATATTCACACTGCTTCAAATGGCAGCCACAAAGACCACAGTCATCTTCAAATCTCTATGTGTTATGGTCATCTGCATGGTTTGCATGTGTTCATCAAGTCACTTGATGTACTTGGTGGCACTGTATTGTTTCAATTTCCCTTCACTAACAGAGCTAAGATGGTATTCAATCTTAGCATGAGCTTAGATTATGGCAGTTACTGTACATTTTATGGTGCCCAGTGGCCTGTCTTCAGTAAGGTACACGTTGAATCACTTTACAAATGCTATACATTAACATAATATCAATACCACAATAATTAAAAACACATGAATGGCTACTATTACCAAAGCACTATGTACAAATGTACAAAAAGCATAATTATCTCACAAAATATGATTACCTATTGCTTTCTGCCAATTATGGTATTCAGTTACAAGTTTTATATACAAAGGACTATTGTTTGACACACATGATTGCATTAACATTTGAATGGTTAATGTATCCATTTTATATGTTTATATTAAAAAATGGTAAATTTGTAATATGTATAAAATGTTTTTTCAATAAACTATTTCTTAAAAGTCCCTGTTCTTTGTTTTGGTGACAATATTCTTGATCAGTGTACAGTAGTACCTGGAGTATGTAACCATGGGGTTTGTTACCTGGAGTATTTAATAAGGGAATAGCAGAGCACCAATAGCAGGAGCCCACAACTAAGTGTGCACACAACCTTATGAATCCAATTTGTGGGGTCCTTCTATTGTTGTTCTATTATTCTCTTTTCTAAAGAGTCCATCTGTGTGGTCCAAGTTGAAACAAGAAAACCTTGTGGGGTCCATTGCTCCATTGTGTACAAGACCACACAAAGGCCCTTCCATAAGCCCAGAAGACCTTGCAAGAGTGTGTACCTGGAATGTATTACCTGGGTGTGCTGTTTGGAGTGTGTAACCATGGATTATGTTAGTTTACTCAATTCAAGAAGGCTCTTATTGAACATTAAATATCACTTTCATGATTAGTAATGCCGGCAACTAGACACAAGTTGGTTTAGTTTTAATTTATTCCAAGGGTTTAGTCTGTGAAAACTGGCTTTGGCTATAGAGTGATGACATATTGATTTATTAAGCATGCTGTTATGTCGACAATATGTTTCATGTATACATCAGGTAGCATCAAACAAGGGATTTTACAACGTACTTGTACATGCATGTACATCCACCCCAAGGTTTAGAAATGCGTTTCTTAAGAATATTCTGCATGTTACAAATTTATAATCCTGCTTTTGTACTGAAAAGGTGCTGTTCCATTGCTACTCAAGGCCATGCCATGTACATGGAAATCTCATTATTGGTTAACATTTTATAAACTCCAGGTAATACATGGAATTGCACAACAAGATCACTCCTTGATCTGATCTGTCCATTCACTGTAAGAAGATCATTCAGTCATATAACACTGCCCTCAACCCTCTCTGGCTGTGTGTGTGTGCCTAAGATGAGGACTGAAGACTTCAAGCTGACATTCCTATAACAAAATAATAAATTGGTCATTTGTATGTTTTGCTGTTGACCTATACTTTGTGAAACTATTGTTAAAAAAACTAGGCTTCAAGATAGAAAGTATACTATTTTCAGTTTTCAAGCCAATGTTTCCGTCACACTGACACTGCAGAAACCATGATTCCCACACACCAACAAACTTGTCGCACTGTTTCTTATGAATATGTATTGTTTGAGAGAGTATGTGTTGTAGGAATCTTGCAGCACTTTAGTTATTATACAATATTTGCATACCGATAAGTGGGCAAAAATAATGAACCTTATTCAGTATGAAAAGGAAACTAAGAGTTAAGAACTCTGGCCAATGACTACAGTGCAAAAGAATGTATGCTGCAACAACGTCCTATTCCATTAATCACTATTAAATGACTTGCTATACCTGTATACAATTACAATGCTTGATACCTGGATACTGTTGTGTGATCATACCACTACCTGTCAACAAAATGAAAAGACTACTAAAGCATTTGGTTTTACTCTCCATGGGACATACCTTTCGTTTTCCCAGCTGAATCAATAACTTGCCATAAGCACTGGCCAAACTCCTCCAAGATCAACTTTTCTGCTTTTGCTTGTGAGTGATGTTTTTGTTCTGTCTGCTCTGCCTGGGCTAATAGACACTGACAGGTTGCCTCAGCGACATCATTGGTAATGAAGGAAAATGGTAACCTGTAGGGGAAGACACCAGTAAACTCTATTATTACAGAATGTTCAGTTTTAAAGCAAAATATTAAAAAACTTAATTGTTTTACTCATTGAATTTCCTTTCATATTTAAATTTAAAAAACTTGAAATTGGACAATTAATGTCCAAGTTCTTGGTCATTGTTTTCTCAGTGTGATCTGTAAACACAAACAGTTTCCTTTTTCGAACATTTACAGTGCATAGTCCACTAAAGTCACCATTGGAGCTCAAAGGGTAAAGTGCTATACAAGAACTGCATATTATTATTATTAAGATAAGAGCATCATACCTTTCTCCAGAATCATTGACAGTAGCAGGCCTTGATGGGAAGTCTTGAAACTGTAGTTTGGTGTTAGCATCTGTCTGTTGCTGCACCCGTACCTCTGCAGCATCTGCAAGATGCATTAATGTCTTACGCTCAGGACTCTCCTCAAAGTTCTTGCATCCGACACACTTGCAGTTATTGGAGCACAGGATTTTTGCCTGGTAAAGATGGATGCAGGAAGCAATGGTAAAAAAACTAATAAATCATGAGCTGAAATAAACTAAACACATATTTTTTAATATATTTGAATACAATTTTTACAAAAGCCCCTTTCCCCACACACATTGACTGATATGACACAAATTTTTACTCCCCACCCCCAGACAAAAAAATCCCAATAGTGCCCCGCCTCCAGAAAGAGATTGTATACATGTAAACTAAAAAATAAAAAAGACTAACCTGATAAGTCTGTTGAGTTATATGTCTTTATACACAACATAGTTTTGAAACAAGAGAATGAAATATTTGGAGGGATGTATAGACTTACCTCATAACACTCGCAGTAATTCTTGAGACACCCTGAACGTTTACAGTTACACCCCTTGTTATGCCTTCTATCCAACTCTCCATTACGCCCCTTGCCTATTTTGGGTTTGAAGGCATTAGGGTTACGGTCAAGACACGCTTTTATTGCTCTAGCCCTGTCATCTTCATGGTCTAAGTTATTGTAGCAATTGTTGCAGTTACAGCTGTTGCAAAATTCACCATTGGCAAAACAATCACAATACCTAGAAAGAAAAAAGTCAAACATCCATTATGACTACAAAACAGCAAAACATCTGTTTTAATATTAAGATTTGGTACAATGAAAAATTGTGTACGAAGGTGACCCTTCGTATCTCTCAGACTTAGCACCTGTGGAATGCATCAAATGAGAGAAAAATGAGAGAAAAAAGAGGGAGTGAAATCTCTTCCAGACTGGCCCGTTTTCCTTGTATCTTCTGAAACTCGTCTCAAATGCAGAAGTACGAATAGCAAAGGGCATTACATGAAGATGCATGTTTACATGCTGAACTTTGCTGCTATGAACAGGGCATGCCTGTAGACTCATAGCCATGTCATATTGGTGTTGCACAAATGCAGGTTACCAGCAAAATATAATACAGTTGCGTTGTGGCTGAGTGATCTAGTGTACCAGACTAAATGGCAAAGTCAATAGGGTGTGGGTTCGAATCCCAGTCATGACACTTGTGACCTTGAGCAAGACACATAACTATAACTGTTGATCTTTACCTAGGCCTAAATGAGTAGTATAAGGGCAGAGGTGGTTCTTGTAGCACAGGCTGCAATAATGTAAGTGTTATTAGTCTTCCCCTGATCCTAAAAAAGAACTTTTGCCATGTAAACACACGGCCAACTTTATGTGTGCCTAGAGAGTCTAACAATAGTATGATGCAGTTCCAACTTTCCAACAAGGAGAACAAGACCACTTAGGGTACATGGACTACATGCATTCACATGCATTATTATCTTTTTACCATCTTTTTACACATTGCAAAAGAATGCTGTAAATTGAGGATAGAAGGGAAAAACTCTGACACACTGCTAACAAAAATAACAAAAATGCATGTAAAAGAACCCATCCAGGACACTAATTGTAGAGAGGAGGGTTTGCTGCAGTGTTTCTGGCATGGTCTGTCAGCAATATGCACCACCTCACCTTGTATACCTTTCAAGGTGTTATATTGCGGTTGTTTCGTTTGTCTCTTCAAATCAGTTTTAACAAGCTCAACCAAATTTGATATTTCAACATGGCTCATTATAAATGTACACTATTATTATTATTATCATTGCTACTGTAGTGTATATCATTCCATGGCATACATGGTAATGTTTTTTTCTTTTAGTATATGTTGTCTTGCTCTTTTTCTTTCCTAATTACTAGCAAACTGACTCAAATTGGTTAAAATCAGACAGTTTTCACTGGAATTTGGATGGCAGCTGTCCTGCAGAACGGCCGTCCAATGAAATGCTGGATGGCTCACTAAACAATGCACTGTATGCAATCCAATATTGTATACAACTGATATAACATACCATTTTGAGTATACTTACAATTTCAAGCATTGTGACTTGGTGCAGTTGCATGGTTTACGAGGTCTCTGGTCAGAATCACTGGGTGCTGAACGCCTCCTTCAAAATAAACACATCACTTTTATACATATTGTCCATATGTGCAAGAATGAACTGAGCATTAAACATTTAAGAAAATAAACAAAACGACGAACTCTCACAAAGTATGCAGAACTTACAGCAGCAATATTTTTGACTTCAACTACAGCTTATTGTGTTGATTTAATAATTTGCTTTGATGTTTAAATGTTTTGATGTTTAGATCGTTAAATTGGGTAAATTTTTTTTTAATGTTTGATTATGAGCCAAATTTGTGCAGTAAATAAAGAGAATGATAACCATACAAGACATGGTGTTTACTATCAACATAAAAACATACATTGTGTGTGTACTACGTAGGAAGACAAAACTTAAAACGGATGGTCCGTGTAAAGTTAATGAGCTCTGTTGTTTTAGTGTTGGGATCATTTGTTTTGCATGTCATCATAAAAACTGACAATTTAAAAAAGAGAACTAATGCACTTTTAGGACATGCAACAATTTTAAGCAGACAGAAGATACAAGCAATATGCTACATGAGTACACATGTAGCATATTGAATGTATGCAGAAACCATACAAATTGAAGGATTTGTACCCATTAATGATCCGGCTGGGTGGTGGTGGAGAATGTGGCCGTGGTGTAGGCGCTTGAGGAACACCACCAGAAGGAGCTAAGGAAACAAAGTTTGGGGGTGCCACTGGTTTAGCCTGCGTCACCACCTGCTGCTGCATAAAGAAACAGTCAGTCCAAAGGTAAAGCTTTATATTAGACTGACTCAAGGAAAATCAAACACAAGCACCAAGTATGTCAATCTTGCTACAAATCTAACTGATGTTTGTTTTCACTACAATTCAAGTTTTATTTAGAATATGATTTGGTTTCACAAGTTTCAGGAGGAAGAGTCCAGTTTATCAAGTACTATATGCCCACACAGTAGGAAACTCCAACCTATGTTTTGATCTCCTGGGTTACAAACTTGCTTTTACATCAGAACGCTCTGTAATTGTTGTGTATTGTATATCAAATGAAATAAATAATACTACACTACTACATGTAGGCAAACGTACAATAGCTACTTCCTTTGAAGCATGTCAATTGCACATCCCGTGTGTGCACTAGCACTACTGGTTGGCAAAATGGGGCAACACTGTGCCCCTTTGTATGAGGTTGATGGTGGCATGACGCATGCGTGTTTGAATGTCTGCCTAGTGCACAACTCTATGGCAATTGCCAACCAATAGCATCTGTATTCATGCCTGAATGTACTTTGTATATTTCATGGGAAGGGTTAATTGTGTTTGCATCAACAGACTGTCATGAGGTTTGATGGTGACTTCTGCACATACATGAATACAGTCATTACATGAGATAAGAGTAGAATCAAGTAACATGAGTAACATGGCTACCAACCTGCTGAACCATAGGTACCATAGCAAAGCTTTGAAGGATATTACCAGTGGGTGCCAGTAGTGTTGTACCTGGTGGGAATGCAGCAAACCTTGTCTCTCCTGTTACAGGGTTTATAATCTTCAACTGGGTATTGGCTGGCATGATCATTCTATTCTGAGCTGAGCCTGTTGCAGCCTGAGTAACATTGCTTCGGCTAGCCTATATACAATCAATAATTGTAGTCAGCATTAATGCATGATATCAATGCACTACATGTACATCATAAACATTTTACTTGCACCAAAGTTTCACAAATTTGACCACCTTTTTGTCAGTGATTTCTTAATAGCCTGCAGCAGTTATTCAAAATGAAGTGACAGAATCAGGTTTTATTGCGCCACAATCTGACTACTCACAGAATGACTCAAGTTTATCCAGGCCTAGCCAGGGCTATACAGGAAGTACAAACACATTTGGGTGATCAGGTTGGCTCAGTGGTTACCTTCCCTGCCTTTCATCTCTGCAGACCTTGGTTCAAATCCCACCTCTGACCAGAGCCTTGCATGTGAATTGGGTTTCAGTACCTACCGAATTATGTGGGTTTTCCCTATTGGGGCTTTCCTCCCAAATATAAAACTGAATTTTGTTTACTTTTTGTTTTACTACTCATTACGTTATTGGTGTTATTTGTGCTGTTGGATGTGTAAAAAAAAAATAGGTTAAACTGTTTGTTGATATCTCTTACCTGTGCAGGTGCAATAGGCACATTAACCTTGACTGGGTTTATGGCAGGTCTGACAATGCTATGTACTGATGTCACAGCCGGAGCAATTGGTTTGGCAGTTGTGGTCACCATCACTGGTTTAGCTACATGTACACAGAAAAATATCAATAAGATAAGTATTAACGTACGGTTATAAACAAACTGAGCATGTTGGGTGACAGTATTGTTTATGTACATGATGTGATGCTACATGTACATGTTCCATTTCAATTATGCCAGTTCATCTTACAAAGATTCTGCCTTTTGATTGGTTTAGAGCGTGCCACATGATATGTCTATTTTTACTAGAAGGCTGCGCGAACGCGACGCGTTATACACACAGCAAACAATGTACTATATCTGTAGCAACCGATCTACAGCAGCTTCTTGAAACATTGACTGCTTTTACTCATGCTACAGTGTATGGTTAAAACTAAACATGTATGACTCCTCCGTGATCCCCGCTCTAAAATGGAATGCGCCAAGGATCACCTCAGGCGTCGTAGATTTAACCATAGCACTCAAAGTCTAATTATTTGTATATACATGTACTAGTCTACATTGTACTTCTATAGGTGTGTGAATATTTAATACATAAAACAAAGTTTTTGCCATACATGTAGCTCAACATTTTCTATAAAATTGAAGAATAGAGTTTCCAATTGCTCAATTAAAGATTTGTTTTTAGTACATGTGTCCTACAAAGACATTCATTGGCCCACCACACTGTTAATAATCATGTACATCTGTACATATACATCATGTTCCAACATGTTCAGTGAGTATCTAGTACTGGAACATTGTAGATGCACACGTATGAACATGTACAGATGTACATAAACATGCACATGTACCAAAACTGCAACCCCACTGTAACATGTCAACCTCCAACATATAAAAGAAACAGACATTAACTCACATTGGGTAGTTGCTGCACTTGATGCAGTCACAGTCACCAGTCTAATGTAGGAGAATTTGGAGCCAGGGACTTGGACTGACTGCACAGTAGTTGCTGGAGAAGTAGCTACGGCGCCTGCTTTGGATGTAGCTGTTATGTTGGTACTGATGGCCTGTTTACTCTGTGGTTGTATAGCTGGCTTGATCTGAACAGGCTTAGCCTGAACCTGGCTTGCAACCTAACAAACACCAGTCACATAAATTAATTCATCTACATACTATTAATTAATGTATACTAACTTTTTTCAAAAAGGGTTCCTTTTTGTCTCTTTTAGCGCCATTTGATTCAAATATTTTATTATAGTTTTTTATACGAAAATTTCACTTTCTATACAAAAAAATTGGTATGTTGTTGCCATTTTTCTACCTTTTTGCTTCATCTCTTGCTTAGAAAGTAACTTTTCTTTAAAGCAACACAAAAATATATTGTGATACTTGTAAATATAGACCTAGGCTTTAAATGAAGGGGATTTTGGGGGATTTAAAAACAACTAAGGGAATAAATAACAGGGTTCTGCCCATGATTTTTTTAGTGGCGGAAAAAAATGGGCGAGGTGGGGGTCAAAGGTCACCCATATATATGTATTACAATACCTAGCCTACCAGTAGTTTGATGCAAAATATTAAATTTAAGGAAATAAAAAATGCTACACAGATATGCCTAACATGTGCAGGTCCGTCAAGCTTTCAAACAACTTCAGGAAGAAGAATTTTGTCAACTTGTTTTTCAATTAATACTTCATTCCCATCCATTCTTAATGCCTTTATCAAGAGTTTTGTTAGATCTTGGCCTCGATCACGATCGATGATAAAAAACAAAAACAATTGTGTGTTGTCGTTTTTTATTTCAAGCTGTTTCCATGCTGGCACAAGTTGCAGACAAAATTCTCTCAGCGTCTGTACGCTGCCACATCCCATCAGTAAAGCATTGTAAAAACTCCGGAGCCAGACTCTATAGAACCAATAGCTGTACAATGTATACTGTGTCTGTGTCTGGACTGCGTATTGGAATATGTACGTATGATGAGTATTGGGGAGCCAGACTTCATCCTTTTGCTGCATGGGTTTTGTCTAACTACGTACCAAGTTATGTGCTCATAACGGTGTGTGGTGGTAAACTTACGACAGTGGGGCTATATGTTTGACAGAAAACGAACTGGATATCTTGAATTTACTGGTAGATTTTCTTTTAAAAACCTACATATTAAGTTAAATAATTTATACACATGTACTTTGGAAAGAATTTAATTTGGCAATTAATTCAATTCACAAAATTTGAAAATTTGTGGTGGTCAGAAAAAAAGAAAATTCCGTCAGAGGTGGTCGGGGGAATTATGAGTACCAGGCGGGTTTTCCGGCACTGACCACCGTGGGCAGAACCCTGCAATAAAAGACTAGTGAATGAGGTCATTTAAAACTGGCAGGGTCGCGGCCATGCGATAAAGGATCTAGCTGAAAGCGAGGTCCTTCATCGCATGCCCATGATCAGGCAAGGTTTTAAAATGACCCTTTAGGACTGAGTCACCACTCTTAAATTCGGATTCATCCTGTTTGTTAAACAAAAAAAACCTTAAAAAGTTCAGAACAAACCTGACAGTTTTAGCCTCAGCTTGCCTCGATTCTTCATTGAATTTCTATCTATGTTGAGCACCAAGTAGTTAATCGCGCAGGTTTGAAGCTATTTCACATCAGTTTCAAACCTAAGCAAGCCAAATAGGTGACCCACCAACTTGATAGTGCCATCTTTTGACTCAATTTCCCCAGGCCATGTTTAAACACTCCCCACTGTCTGACTGTTTTTGTATCGCAGGTTTAGCATTGTGATCTCCTCTAGACCAATCAGAATGGATAAACTGTCCCAGGTTATTTATGAACAGGTTTTAAATGTTTGAGTGGGAATCATGTACAAGTTCTACTGAAGGCAGTATTTAAAACAAAATTGCAAGTACACTTGTTTTACA
The DNA here is from genome assembly GCA_010994315.2 of Pisaster ochraceus. Classification (NCBI taxonomy): domain Eukaryota; kingdom Metazoa; phylum Echinodermata; class Asteroidea; order Forcipulatida; family Asteriidae; genus Pisaster; species Pisaster ochraceus. Next base: position 3,864,181 of record CM021545.1, on the reverse strand, counting down.
ACTTACTGTGTTTGCAACCATAGCAACTGTCTTGACCCCTGATACAGATGTCAATGAGACTCCACCCGTTGTTGTACCTGAGCATGTCTTGACTATGATTCCCTGTGGAGGAGCTGGGCCAGGAGCTATTTTCTTTGGTATTGTACTTATTCCAGTCTTTGTTGGACTTTTCATTATTGGAATAGGAACTTTGGTCGCATTCTGTTTTGCTGGGGACGTTGTGATGACGATACCTTTTTGGACTACTCCCTGTTGGGGAATCACGCCTTGTTGAGAGATGGGAATAAGCTTGATAGGTGATCCAGATGACAATAACTGTCTTCCACCTGTCTGAGCTGCACCTGTGGTCATTCTGGTCACTGTTGCAGTGGTAAGCCCTGCTGTACTAGCCATTGACTGTTTGCCCGAAGGGTTCCGTGTTATTATTACCTTAGTCACAACTTGACCAGAGGTTGATGGTGGTATGCTTCGCTTTACAATATTTTGTATTGTCTTACCCACCGGTGACCCTGGAGGCAGAGTTATAACTTGTGTTGGGTTTCCACTTGATGAGACTCTAACTTCTGTAGGTAAAGATGAAACAGTAGTCTCACTTGTAGTAGCTGTGATAAGTGCTGTTGTGGACTTGGCTGCTTTGGAAGGAGATGATGCACTTGTCTCACTGCTAGACTTTGCAATCAGACTGTCCAATTCTGCTTGGATTACTGCAACAGGGTCAGTCTTACCACTCTTAGCTGCTTCTTCCTTGGCTCTAGCAGTGCTACTTCTTGTCTGGGACCCTGAAGATGCCATGATAATAACAAGTTTTCTGTGCCGAAGTTTTGCAGAAAAGGTTAAACAGCACAAAGAAATCACAATGGAGCTGCAAAAAATAATAAAACAAACGTACATGAAACATTAAACATTAAACATCAGGTTGGTTTATAACTTTGCCAAATTTTGTAAAGGTTATGATGGTAGGTGCAGTGATCTACATGTACATGTAGAGATTATTCTGAAACTGCACTTAAACTGGCCCGTTTTCCCCCTATTATCCGAACCTCGTCTTAAACGCAGCGCACTATTATAAATACACATGTCGTCATAGTGCATGCACTACATACTTGTATAGGTTAGAACGGAGCAGTTTGCTTCCTAGTACAGTTCTTACGAGCATCCTGTACACAAAAATATCAATGATATACTAATAAATCATAGAAATTTAATATTTTGTATAACTCAAATAAAACCATAGCAAAGTGATGTCAAACTTGCCGTTCATGTGACCACGATGTAATAGATTCGGAACTGCATAGTGCCTTTGTTGAACATTGTTTTCGTTGGTAGTCGTCCCAGTGTGCCAGGGAAAAAGCATTTCAAGCATAGGTTACCAGTGAAATGTCTGGGTGTTCAGATCGGACAGAACTGCATGGCTGGTCTGATCCGATAAATAGCTTAGCAACAAGAATGTAATTTCCGAACCTTAACTGAATGGTAAGCTTTTGTTACACAACAATATTTTTCAGATCTCGCTACAAAAGTATGAAAAAATAATACATTTTGTCATCATGGGGTCGCTTAAATACCTTGTCTTATCCATGTTCTCGTTACGACTGTGCTTCCACCACTTATTTATATATCAGAGAACCAACAAAGATGACAGGGCACCAGTGGAGTACAAGTGATTGTGAGTACAATTAAACATCGTCTGATATTGCTCTTTCAGATATTGAGAATCTAGTTTCGTTCTGAATTTTTTTCATTTTGAGGCATTTTTGGGGCTGGGTGTTGGGAAACTCACATAGCATTAGCAAATGGCCCTTGCCTATCACGGTCGAGTGACAGAGTTTCACTGGGGCACCATTATTGATACATGTATGTATGATATATCGATATAGTACGATACGACCGAAGATGTCATTGTCAAAAAAATGTTTGTTAAGAATAAGACTAAAAAGAGGAGACAGCGCCACAATACTTTTTAGTTTTTACAATTACTGACTGCTACTTACTCCTAGAACTATGCTACGTATCTGCTATCGTATCCACGCATACCATTGAATGCCAGCTTAAGGCTTGCATGTTTGAGAGACCAAACTGGTATGCTATGTGCAACGCTTGTTCATAATAACCAACGGGTCAAGTGTAAAAACATGGGCCCTTGATTATCGTGAACCAGCGTTGCAAGCAGCATACCATTGATACAAGCGATGGCAGCCATATTTGTTATTGGAATTAGGCAACGATTCTGAATAACGGTGAGAATTTATCATTTTTTAAACTTTTTTTTTGCGGAGTGGATTTTCTGAACCCACGCCGAGCTCACTGTGAAAACAAAGAACACATAGAGCCTATTTTGGCGAGCTCCGTTTTCAAAAGAGAATTCCAGACGGGTGCATAAACGTAAGGGGAAAAAGTTTTGAATAGGGTTTTGTACATGATGGCCTATATGACTGAGGTTCATGGAGACGATAGCGGAACGAACCGCATAGTTCTACGACTGAGTCATCGTCTAGTTTTTTAGCTTTTAATTATAGTTGGGACCAACATGACCAAGATCAACAGATAGGAACCATTCGAGACTCGACTTCAATAAAGCCAACTACAACCAAATGAAGGATCACTTTCAATGTATCGACTGGGAAGATGAGATGGAGGAATTAACATGTGAAGAAGCATGGCAGCTATTGAAAGACAACTATGTTCAAGCAGTGAACGAAAACGTTCCACTTCAGAAAGATAAGAAGAAGTATAAACCTCAATGGTTGAAATCAAGCGTCAAGAAATCTATCAAAAGGAAATATGCACTGTACCAGAAATACAGAAGGACTGAAAACTATCGTGACTATGTGGAGTACAAAAAGCAAAACAACGAGACAAGGAAGTTAGTGAGAAAGGCACAAGCTGAAGTTGAGCATAAATTGATGAAACAGTTTTAAGGAGAAACCCAAGGCATTTTACAGCTACGTTAGGAAGAAACAGAAAGTTAGAGTAGGAGTATCACAACTCGAGAAACCCAACGGAGACTTAACCGATACAGACCAGGATGCAGCAGAAATTCTTAGTGAATTCTTCCATTCTGTCTACACCAATGAACCAGATGGAGGAGTCCCACATATGGATCAACAACTTGAGAATAACTGCATCCTAAGTGACATTGACTTTACAGAGGATGAAGTTAAGACAAGACTAGAGGCCTTAAACCCAGACAAATGTCCAGGACCTGACAACATGCACCCCCAGATACTAAAGGAGTGCAGCCGAGAACTAACAAAGCCCTTCTTCTTGCTATTCAAGAAAACTCTTGAGAGCGGTGATCTACCGAGTGACTGGAAGTCAGCAAGAGTAACCCCGATCTTCAAGAAGGGCTCTAGAACCAAGGCTGGCAATCATAGACCCGTTAGTCTCACCTGCATTCCATGTAAGATTTGGGAAACTATAATACGTGAAAGAATGTTAGAGCACGCAAAGAATCACAATATTTTTGAAGATTGTCAGAATGGTTTTATGCAGGGCAAGTCGTGCCTAACCAATCTACATGTACATGTACTGGAGACTTTTGAAGACACCACAAACAGTCTGGACGAAGGTAATGCTGTTGATATCATATTCCTGGACTACCAGAAGGCATTTGATTCGGTCCCACATAGAGGACTGTTAGAAAAGCTACATGCATATGATTATGATGGAAAAGTTTCAAATTGGATAAAATCCTTCTTGACAGGGAGAACTCAAAAAGTGTCAGTGGGAGGAGCTTCGTCTAATTCAACTGATGTAATGAGCGGTGTTCCCCAGGGGTCGGTACTGGGACCCATCTTATTCATTCTCTACGTCAACGACCTACCAGACCATGTGACAAGTAACATCAAAATGTTTGCCGATGATACCAAACTGTACAGTACAGTAAATAAAGAAGAAGATGCAGCAAAGATTCAAGAAGACTTAGACAACCTCCAGAAATGGTCAGAAAAATGGCTGCTACGTTTTAATGCTGGATGCATATTGGATCTAGATGCATATTGGATCAGGCAATCCAACCTGC
>CM021545.1:3813089-3830568 GCA_010994315.2 Pisaster ochraceus | reverse complement strand
GCAGCCGCGACGTGTCTTAGGTTTGCGATGCATCGCAAACCATACGATGCATCGTTTCTTGCGATGAGTTTCGTGAAATCGGGGGCTGTATGTCCATTGACTGACTCCATGTATGTAGGTGTCTGCATGGTGTCTCTGCTTGGAAGTTTAGTATGTAAGGTTAGGGCCTATATACATGTATATTAACCAAGTTATCATTTAATTTAAAATGTACACAACATATAAATCCATTGACAGAAGGAAGTCGGTCTCCTAATTCAATAATTGGTGTACTTTATACAATTAATTGTTTATAGCAAGTTTTTGGCATGTTTTTACTATGGTTTGTAACAATTAGATGTAAAGCATAGAAAATATTTTGTGGTTTACATACCATGAATTTACAATCAATGCAAATAAATTATGATTTATAAACCATGAAATGCAAATTGAATTCATCATAAAAATGGTTTGTAAACCATAGTTTATAAACCATGAAAACTGAAGCATAATAAAACATGGTTTATAAACCAAGAAAATTAAAGCACCTTCAAAACATGATAATAGAGTATCATGTGTCACGGCTAGGCAGAGTATGGAAACAAAAGTTATCAGTTAAAATCCAGTTATCAGGTCTGTATCTGTATACATCCGTATGCTTTGGAAACCTCTTTAACATCTATATAGTGAATTTCATACAAAAATGCTGTATCTTTACAAAAACATGGCCATCTTGCATGGAAGGATGCTTCTTTTCACTGGTTTTTTTTTCACCTGAAAGTTAGAATGATATTTACCAAACATGTTCAAAAGGGATTTCAAGAACTTTTAAAATGTGAAAATCTAAACTCCACTTTCTGAGAGTTTTTCAATAAAATGTTGGGATCACTACAACTACCTGCTATTCAGTTCTGACAGTACCTTTCTCTAATGTGTTTTGTGAGACATCCCAATGACTACTGTCAGCTTGATGAACATTATAGTGAAAAGTCTGATTTCTGAAATCGGACTCACTGAGTGTTGGCCATTGGACAAATGTCTCTGTGGCATGTCATGACTGAGCGGTCAAGTGAACCAAACTCAAGCTTTGGTGTATCTCAGCAGAGGGTGGGTTTGAGTCCCATCTTCACACATTTGTACTCAAGCAAGGCACTTAACCATTAGTGCTTTGACCTTTGGATGGGGCTTAAAGCTGTAGGTCATTGTGCAGTGCACATACATGTAATAGAATCCAGATACACTATTGCTAAGAGAAGGGTTTGCCCCGGTGTTTCTGACAGTGCCTGCTGTATAGGCCTATGTGCCGCAGCACTTTGTAAACCATCAGAAGGTGCTACATTTATGGGTCTCACAAGTCAAAACTTTAAACCTGTTAAAAAAAAAGTATATTTATCAAGCGCCTTGAGCTCCTAAATTGTGGATGCGTGCACTGTGTAAGACTTCAATATTGTTATTATTGATAACTGCATTAAATAACAAAGAAGCAATTTTGTATTATTTTTAAATGATCAGGAGGATAGTGGTGTTACGGTAAGATTGTTTGTTAGAGACTGTGCTTAAAATCCTGATGTTAAAGTTTTGTGTTGCATAATTTACAGTGAACGCTGCCAGCTTTGGATCACAACGATGCACATGGGGTCCAGCCTACTGGTGTGATCACCCAGTTAAAGCCAAAGAATGTGGTACAGAGGCAGTGGACTACTGTATCCAGAATGAGTGGTCAAAGATCAAAGTTGATGTAAGTATAATAACAAAGCTTCAACAGTTATTTTATCAAGTCAAATTAGGCATGGGTTGCCTCCATGTAGTCCATTGTCAAACAGGTAGAGCCCTTGCTTCGTGACCTGCAACATCTATGATAGTCAGTGTGTGTTTCCTTCCTTCATGATCCAAGTAGTCCCCCCCCCCTATAACCAGGAAAACCATTTCAATTCCATATGCCATGGCCGCCACATGTTTGGCCTATGTACATAGTTTGCTAGATCTTGATTGGTTGTGACATACATGTACTACACATAAAGTATTAATTCATATGGGGAGAGGAGGGGGAGGGGCGGGCAGGCAAAGCAATTTTTTATTGGGGGGGTTTATACGTTAGTATGAAAAACTATGTACATGTACAACCCTGACCACACCCCAGGGCAGTTCCCCCAGTAGGTTAACATCACGAAAAGCCTGTCCACACCCCAAGATGATCACCCTAGAAAGGTAAAGGTCATGGAAACCCTGTCCACAGCCCTCTGTCTGCTGGTTCACACTCAATCTGAAAGACAAAACTCAGCACCCACAACACCAATCTCAACCCCGGAGCAGTACTCTTGATTTGTATACAACGCTATACGAGCACATTAGAGCTGTCACCCTTTCAAATAACGTAAACCCAAATCCATAAATTGCAATAACCTGACAACTGGGTATTCAATGTTGACTGCCTCCCATGTTTGACCTACTTTTAACTAAATAACAGGATAATTTTCAAACACTCTCTGTTTGTGTTACAACATGTACGCATGTACAAAACAATCTAATCAAACTGATAGGTACAAGTACATACATGTACAATACATGTAGAACAAAGAGGAAAAAGACATTATTAATTAAGCTCATTTGAGATCCATTTCATTAGATTAGTTTTTGTGTGTGTGTGTGAATATTATTTATTAATTCAGCACAACACATCAGACTAAAAAACAAAATACATACGTTGTCATAATAATCTACAATACAATTGAAACTGTTTAAAGGATCATTTAATTTTAGTATTTGTTGGCATTATTTTCTGACTCATAAAAAGATACATGTAGTCACTGAGCATGTTCAATTATTCCTTAAGTTGGAGTATTTTTAAGTGCCACATTTGAATAATGTACAAGAAAATGACCTCAGTATAATTTGTCCTGCACCATGTGCATCAGCAAACTGGCTGCACTGTATAAGTACAATGTGTGAGGCTTCCTCTTATTTCTATCACTCATGATGTAGATACTTGTTAACATCCATGTCAGGTACATGCATCTGGAATGTAATATTCATGATTATCATTTGACTTGTTTCTTACAGGATGAATCTGTGTGTAATGAATGTAAGACATTCATAGGAGAAGTCCATGACGTTCTCAACAGTGGAGATTTACAGGTAATGCTTGCGATGTAGACAATATGTTACAAATGCAGAAGCAAATTAGGAAATTTCATAAATTTTACTACAATTGATGTCTATGACTGTACTCGACCTGAGTATGGTTCTTCAGAACTGTCAAGAGGTTTTACCCATTACAGCAAACTAATCTGTAAAACACACACACACACATACACATAAATCAAAACTGTCTCTGCAGAACCTTTCAAGGATAACTTTATTTGATGACAACGTGAAGTGAATAAAGTGATCTTCACAGAAGCTCAGCTAAATATGAATTTCTGAAAATACACTGTATTTCAATGTAGTTGTGTAGTCAGAAACGTTGCCCCAAATACCTTGCAGGAAATACTGAACGTTAAGCGCTTAGAGGCTGGCCTGCAGGCACTATACAAATACAATATATTATTATTATTATTATTAAAGATGGTGCCTTTCATACATGAGCCAAAGAGGAAGTACCATGTACCACCCATCAAAATCATATGAGATTACAAAGCCGAAATTTAGAAGTAGATGTAGATAGTTTTCATGCTTTATATGATGTTCATTGTAGGCAGATGTTATAACACTCATCAAGAGTCTGTGTGACAACCTTGGCTCCAAAGCTGAAACCTGCAAGGAAATTGTGGACCTGTTTGGCAAAGAGCTGCTAGAGAAGCTTGTTACCGAATTAGTAAGTTATCTTTTAGTACTCTCTACATACAGTAAGCAAAGGTTTGCAACATACTTTTGTACATCTGGTTAAAAATGTTGGCAACTGCCCATGTTTTAAGCAAAAGAGCATACTTTGTAATTCAGTTTGAGTGATATAAATGCAATAACAAGTAAGTACTTATTGAAAATGTCTTGATAGATTTTTGTGCGCCAATCACATTTTACAAAATGGTTTTCTTTTTTTCCAAAAGGATGTATCCCTAAACTCTTTGAGTTTCCTGAAATTGAAAGTAAGATTTTAATACATCTCCCAAGGAAAGAAGTTATTAAACTAGTCTCAGTTGTACTTTTTTCAACATTATTCTTTTTGTTGTTTTTCTTAGGCAGAAAAAGAAGAACTGGTGTTTTAGTCCTGTTTCACTTTAAGCATGAGTATTGCTTAGGTTGAACATTATGTGATTACCACTCTGACATGTCTGATGATATACCTGTAAATATTGGTTTATTCCACTTTAACATTAGGGAGCTACATGTTATTGTTAGTGTTTGATTGTTTACCTGTACTAATAGTGCAATGTCAATATTTTGTGCTATTTTTAATTAAAAATAATAATAATAATATTAGTGCGTAATGCAGGAGCCTCTATGCGCAATACAAGACATAGAACAATGAAATGACATGTGTCAAAATAAAGCAATTTTTACAAAAATGTAGATTCAAACAAATGAGTCTTTAAAAGTCCCTTGAAAATCTGAAGAGTCAGCTTGGCAAATATGAACAGGTAAGTCATTCCATAATGAAGATGCAATGAAGTCGAAGTCTCTTTGACCATAGACTTTAGTAGAAAAAGTAGTTTGCGCCAGTTAGGATTGGCCAGCAGAACAAAGAGGACGAACAGGAATGTACTAATAGACTTTATAGATAAGTGATGCTTGACCCTTGAACCCAGTCTTATGATGCACACCTGATCAAGGGTTAAAACTAGAAATACGTAATGAAACAAGATGTGTACAGAATTTTGCAATCAAGTACTTAGTAGTGTTGACTGATTGTATTGTATATTGTCCAGATTATCAGAATAGCATGTGACCCAACAATAGACGCTTGTTGAATCATAATTCATAGTTGAAGTCTGGAAGTATCACACCTGTACATAAAAACATTTCATTTTCATTTTCTGGCAACTGGTCCCTAGATGCATTGTATGTATAATGCTGGATAAACATTCAAAGGGAAGTTTCAGCAACCCCATTAGAAGGAAATAACTCGCAACTTGATGTTTCATTTCCCGTTTCATGTACTTCTGGGGTTTCTCTGGATTAAAGAAACTGTAATCGTGTATACTTCTACATGTATGTTCTCACTATACACTGTACATGTACAAAGAAAAAAAGTTTGGAAAGCAAAACCTACTTGATTTGTTTTCTGTGGTATTCTTGTTTTGTGATACTTTCTACTCTGATGACATTGCACATACTTGTACATGTACATACTTGTACATGTACATAGTACAGACATGTACATGTATCAATTTTTTGCTATCCATATATTGGACTGTTTACATAATATGTACATGTGTACTTGAGGTTCAGCATTATACTGAAACAAGGAAATACATACTACATGAAAGGGAAACAGTGAGGTAAACACTTTTACTTCCATCCAGTCAGCATGTTTAAAAATCTTGCATCTATAAAAGTAAAGTCTCACTGTATTTTCAAAGTATGGGTTAAACATTGTACATTGTGCATGTATGTAACCCAAAAAGGAACCACTTTTTAAGATGTGTACACAAGTAACAATGTTGCAAAGAAAAAACAGGACAAAGTCAATGATGGGAAGAGGGAGAGAAAAGTAGTTGATTAGTGAACGAGGCAAACTGCAGGGGGCTTATCTGTGGTAAAAAGGAGAAGGCAAAGAGAAAAGGTTATTAGTCATTTCCTTCTTGGATGTTCAGACCATGGGGTTGAATGGTCTGGAGACGCCTTATCCATAGTTTTTCTCTACTCAGACAAACAATCTCTCTGTGGTTTCCTAGTGCCTCAATGCCCTGTAAAATCATGTCAGAAATGGAGTGATTAGGAAGATTGAAATGACGTCCTACGGGTGTATCCAGCTTATGGGTCTTGATTGTGGATCTGTGGCTGTAGAAACGAACATCTCTTGAGTGTAGTTCTCATTTCATCTATATTGAACACCGCAAACTTTGCAAGATATTAAATAGATCAGATTAGTGGTGGTGCAGGTGACATGACCCCTTGTCTTATGGGTGGTACCACCGGTATGGCTAGTGAAGGAGTCCGATTCCCTGATGTGTTGTCTACAGAGGAGTAACAATGTTGGCACGCTTGTGCATTATACATACTTGCACATTATGCACGTCAGTAGTCCAGCTTCACTGGTCTAACTGCTCACCGCCCATCCCTTCACACTTTTACAGATAGCAAGCACTGTAACATAACCCAGAACATTTACAGACCTGTACACCGATTATCATAAATAAACAGAAATTCCCCATACAAATTAATCACCTCTGTGTAAAGGTTTCATGTTTGTCATGAGGTTCTATATTGTGTGTTCCAATATGGCTCATTACTATTTAAGTATTTTTAGTTTTCTAAACATCTTTAAACCTACATGTAGCTACATGTACATGTTTGAAGGATTGGAGTCATTTTTGTTAGCATTTGTGCAATTGTCTTGAACTTGAACAGAAATTATTGAAGCTACACTGACTCGGTATTAGCATGTATATTAATAGTTGTCTTTATTACATTTGACAGGATCCACCAAAAGTCTGTACACTTCTTGATCTGTGCCAGAAAGCTTCCTCATCCAAGATAAGCAAACAGCTTGTATCCAAGGTATATACACTGTATATGTATATGTAACTATACTTTTTTTCACTGGGAGTGGTCCAGTTTTGTTTTTGATTGTCTCAATGTGATACTGATAACTGAGCAGTGAAAATGAAACTGAAAGAAAGAGTGAAAATTTAAAGTAATTGTGATTTCGACATTCATAGTGCTAATAATAACAACTGTTATACTTTTTGACTTTAGGTTCAGGCTGATCCATGTACTGATTGCAAGCAGATCTTCATTGATCTGAAAGATTTACTCAACAATGACACAATCCAGGTACAGTGTATTTACTGTTCATATGATAATTATTTAATGTCTGGTGCGGCAATCATAACTCAAAGTAATTGTTGCATGAAGTGAAGGTGAAATATCAATGGCTTTGTCTGGAAGGTACTGAGGTTCTGTCTCCATCTATTCTGACTCTAGTTTCTTTTATTGTTAGGTGTTCGGGCTTCAGCCTCGTGTTTTTTCCCACCTTCATCTGCTTGCACACAACTCTTCTCTTTAGCATAACTCAAGATTCAAATTGAATTGAACATTGAAAAATAATCAGACAATTGAACATCAACATCAAGACGCCACAAACTTGATAATGTCATGATGATTTCATCAGATATTGAATTACATTAAATCAAAGTTTAACAGTTGAAAAAATCCTGAACTCTTAACCACATGTTGGATTTATACATCATCAGAAACGCTATAATAGAGTCTAACCCCATATAAACTTGACTTCCAGTTCAAACTGAAATTTGAAAAGTAAAAAAATTGATATCTCAAGAATTACTTATCATTGACACCCTACTGTAGGTCCTTGAGCCTGCTGAAACTTTTGTAAAGTGACTAATACAAAAACTAGTGTCGCCTATACAGTATATACCATACGCAAATAATCCCGTCACACCAGGAAAAAAACAAACGCACACCTTTGAGCAACACCAAAACGCGGTGAATGGAAGAACCTTGTTGACTTCGATTTCAAAATGAGGCGCTTGTCATGTTGACGGACAAGTTGGGGTGGTCGAATATATTTGACAAAATCTTCGCTGAATCTCTCTTCAAGCTTGCCCTCTTGGCGCCGTCAAGAGGGCAAGAGTAATTCTGATTGCAGCATATCCGGAATGAAAAAACGGCCACAAAGAAAAACGTTTGTATGACGGCATTGTTGGAACGAAAGCACGATCACTAATGGGATAAACGCATTGTGGCATTGTTGGAATGAAAATACAGTCACAATGTCTGGAGAGTTGAGCCTTGGTTGACCGCATTATTGAGTAAGATGGCGGCATTGAAAGAATTCTTCACACAAAGGCCGTTACTTTGAACTCAAGCGACACCAGATAAGGCGCACCTGTTGATAAGGGGCACCTGCAGATAAGGCGCAGCAATGTTTTTGTGATATAGAAAGTCAGATAAGATGCGTCTTATCCGCTGGAAATTACGGTACATTAAACCAATGTTTAATACTTGAAAAAATAATAACTCATGAACCACTCAATGGATTTTTACAACCTACACATCATCAGAATAACTAAACTTGGATATAACACCAAATGTGATTCCAGTTTGACCTTTTCTTCCAGTTCTAATCAGAGGTTAAAAGGGAAAATATTCAAAGGCCGTAATTTTAAGTTAAAAGGTTAGATGTTGTCAATTAATGCATTTCATCATTTGATGAAATCAATCACAAATGCCTTGTTTCTGTAAAAAAAAAGAATTTCTAGTTTTGATTACTTCTACTTACGGCTTTTCTCAGAATATTGAATATATTATGATGATAGCAAGGTTTTATTGGCGTATGGTTAGAGTATACAACTAAAAGTTAGCTGACCATATTATGTAGGCGTGTTGTGTAGAGAGATTTTTTTATGACCCCCAGTTATGTTTGAAATAAGCTTTAGAAGGCACAATCTTTCTATTGCCTTTCATTAATACTTCACACAAATAACATCTTCCATTCTAAGTAAAAAGAAGATAATACTTTTTTCATCAACAATCATTTTCATGGATTCGTGAATAAAGGATCGCTTGTTTAAAGCTTCTTTTGCAATACATTTTGGATTGAACGATCAGTCAAACGATCGGTCGACGACGCACATTGGGGAAAATTGTGCAGCGAGAGCGATGTGTTTACATGTATGAGTACGAGGTTAACATTTTATATAATATATCACCGGAAGGAGGTTACGATTAGACTCCACCGCACGTCTTCTAACCCTGGAAAATCGAGTTGTTTGTTTCCCTACTCGCCTACGTATTGTGGTATGGAACATGGAGGAGAGAGCCAGACTAACAATGTGCATGCGTGTTTTAACGTTCGTTTACTGAAATAAACGATCGCGGCTAGTAAATATCAAGACTAGGGACTTTATCGCCAGAATTTTGAAAGATTTTGAAAATTACAAACAATTAATTTTATGATAACACTGAAAATGTATGCCAAGGCGTGCGTCATAGAGGGATCAGGCGTGTGATTTTTCGCACGCCTGAGGAAGCTTTTAGGCGTGCGGGTGCGATCGCACGCCTCAAATCAGAAGGACTGCAACTTGGTCCTCTGATACAGTTTGCACTACTAGATTAGTCAGTGTTAGTAGTGTTTGTAAATGAGATATCAAATTCTAATAAAAATAAACCATTCTGATCAATTTTATGTAACAGAAAATCATTTTTAAGGAAGTCATTATGGTGTGTGAGACGTTTGGAATATCTGCAGACACCTGCAAGAATTATGTCACTGAATTTGGCCCACTGGTGATTGAGGAAGCACTGCAGTATCTGGTATGTTTAAGATGAGTTGTACATTATTGGACTTTATAGGTCAACACTGGTTAAACTATATTCTTTACATGTGTGCAGGGACGTCAATCTGTTGTGAAATGTTGGGCTGGGGGACATCAGGAGTTATAGCATATTAATATGCTACAATCACGAAATGCACCTTTAAAAAACATAGTACAAAACTGGGGACATGGCTATATTATTGGCTATATAGACTATAGTAGGCCTACATGTATAGCGATATGATCAACTACACCACCAGCACGACCAGTCCAGTTACAGTGTTAGCATATTACCCTGGGCTGGGAACACTGCTCTTAAAATCCTTGTACATGTTGTTCTATATGTCTGCGATACACGGCTGCTCGTACTGGCTAGTACGAGCCTGGCTAGTGTGAGCGGCCTGCTCACACTAGCCAGGCTGCTCATACTAGCCAGGAGCCAGGCTGCTAGCACTAGCCAGGCCGCTCGCACTAGCCAGGCTGCTCACATTAGCCAGGCCGCTCACACTAGCCAGGAGCCAGACTGCTCGCACTAGCCAGGCCGCTCGCACTAAGCCAGGCCGCTCGCACTAAGCCAGGCCGCTCGTACTAGCCAGGAGCCAGGCCGCTCATACTAGCCAGGAGCCAGGCCACTCTCACTAAGCCAGGCCGCTCGTACTAGCCAGGAGCCAGGCCCCTTGTACTAGCCAGGAGCCAGGCCACTCTCACTAGCCAGGCCTATCATCCAGACTCGGGATCTCATTCAGCCAACTGTTCATAAATCTGTTCTGTTCTTCGTTAAAACTTGAAAAGTTGACTTTCGGTTACTTGGCGTAGCTGCCTTCATTGCTAGGGGCCCTCGCTGCTGTCCAGCAGCATGCTGATAAAAACAATCCTTTTGGCACTTCAAGCATTACAGACAGTGCATCACCATAAGTAAACATGCTTGCAACATGAGGAGCTACAAGAGTTAAGAACTAAGAGTCTGGAGAAAGCACATTATAGTGTCCTATATGAGATACAAAAGTTTTAAAAAGCCTGGGGGGGCCATTTGATTGACGCCTATGTTGTGTGTATTTTAAGACATTACAAGCTGTAAAGGACCATGATGAGATAAAGAGAACGACATGTACATGAAATGAAAGGAATAATACATGTCTAAATCTGATGAAATGTTTATTGCTTTGTTTTACTACAGGATGGAGATAAGATCTGCCAGGCCTCTGGTCTGTGTAAAGCCAATAACAAAGTGGAACGTACTTTGTTAAAGAAGGTAGGGTTCAAGACCCAAGTACTGTTTGCTTTCTCTATTTCTTTGTCTTTTTCTAGTTATACATTCTTTCATGTACATGTTTCTGAAAAGTTGTTGACATCTGCAATTTATCAATATGTTGATGTATGATATTGTATCTTTGCCCAACTGCAGCTGGCAAAGAACTAACTTAATAGATAATTTGATTTGTTTGTGTGCAGGTAATCAAAACCAACGCAGACCCTTGTTTTGACTGCAAACAGATATTCTCTGATCTTGACGATATTCTGGTTAATGAGTCAGTTCAGGTATGCTGTGTATTTATATAATCAACCTACATTGACATGTACAGCATGGAACCATAGAGTGATAAGGGAGTGGGTTAATATGAGTGTTTTTATTGGCAGTAAATTTGTAAGCCAAAGATGCAGGTTGTTTTATACAAATATAACATGGTTTGAGGGTGGATAGTTGATACTAGGGCGAGCACCTTCTCTTTACGATAAGTGCACTGGGTTCTTTTACGTGCATTACACAACACACGGGACCTACTGCTTTACATGTATGTCCCATCTGAAGGGCGAAGCAATAATGGTTAAATGTCTTGCTTAGACACAAGTGTTGTGACCGGGACTCGAACCCACACTCTGCTGATCAGAAACACCAGAGCTTGAGTTCGATGCTCTTATCCGCTCGGCCAGGACATGCCTACATTACGTGTGCCACCATCTTTCCATGTGTATGGTGCAGTTCAATCACTGCTTCGGCATAGCATGCATAGTAGACTATTACACATGCCATAATCTACTGTGCATGCGTATATAACCATGTTGTCCATGCGATATGTCTACAATGCATGTGACACCTGATAGTGAATGGACCCATGAGAATTTTGCTCTTGATCATGAATATGTATGAGGTATAGTAATAACACTGATCTGCACCATGACCAAAGTGTATATTTCTTGTTTGGATGTCCATGTTTTCTCTTTGAGTGATTTGAATACTTGATACATTGGGTGTGCCAAAAGTCTTTTCGAAATAGTATTTCAAAAATGTTGACACACATATAGAGTGGAAACTGTAACATTGGTATTAAGTTTCAGTTGTATTAAAAGTTCAGCGTAGTGAAAATTTATACAGGTAATGACCATTTAAAAGAAAAAAGTTTAAGTTTCTAAATTTTGCCTTTGTAATCTTACTAATATGTCTATGTAATACACTAATTCAGTCTTTAGTGGTGAATTTTTGCTTCACAAACATGCAAAGAATAACATTTAAATTTGATTTTGTTATCAGCAATTAATCCTGAAGCAAGTAATGCAAGTCTGCACTGAACTTGGACTTAGTGATGCTATCTGTCAACAAGTTGCACTATTGGAACCTGAAGTATTGAGTTACATCATTCAACTCTTGGTAAGTACCTGAGTATCCAGTCTAACTCGCTCCAATGTACCAATGTACTCCAGACCAGGACAACTCATGTCTTTATCCAAGTTACACATGTACAAGTCAAGGCTCCAAATTGGGAACAGAATTCATGTGATGGTGGTGTACACCGTGTATTTCATCAGCAACACAATCTCCTATTTAATTCTTGGTATGTGTGCTTTATCTTCTTTATTATTTAGAACCCAGACACATTGTGTGGTCTCTTGGGGCAATGCAGCAGTGATGTAACACTGAGGTTATCCAAACTTGTTCAGCAAGCAAACAAGGTAAGTTCTTTACCATAATTCGCAAATGTTATTTTACACCTTTGAAACCCAAGAAAATATAAACATGAGTTGTTGAATGGTTAAATACTCCTTGCTATTATATGTATTAATTTCCACTCCATCAATTGAAATCTAGGCTTAAACTGCAGAGTTGTGTGGTGGATTGTCTACAAATCATTCATTCGAGTTGGCTCAGTGGTTTCTTTCCCTGCCTTTCACTTCGTGGACTACAGGCTTGCATGTGGGTCTGGTTTCAGTCTCTACCTGATTGTTTGGGTTTTCCTCCCACACCTACAACTGAACATTTCTTATTTTCTATTTATTCTGTTAATGGCACTTCCACTCTTGCATCAGATCAATTCATGTGATTTAGAAACCTCCTAGTAATCAAATTCTTGTTGCATTGAATGCCATTACCACTATTCCCTAATAGTGGTCCAATTCAATCAGCACCCTGAACACATGTTTCTTTTTGTGTTTGTCTTAGTTTCAGGTACCCACTGTGAATGGTAATATCTGCACTGACTGTCAACAGATTTTAGCCGATTTGAAAGACTTGCTCAGCAATCAAACAATTGATGTATGTCAACTTATTTATGTTGCCTAACAGAATTTTCCGTTTAATCTATGTTCATTTCTTGCTCTTAAATTTCAATCAGATTGATTTTTGGTAGGTTCATTTAATATTATCAGTAGTAATTGAGTATTGTTATTTAAATAGTATGCGAGGAAAGCATACTATTTGTAATCTGTTAAAACCTTTCTAAGCAGAGCAAAAAGTTAAAAAGAGAACATAGTTGTGTTATTCATAAAATGAAAATGAATAATTTCTCATAGAGGGAGATTCATTAAGAAAATGTGGTATGAAAATCTGCATGAGTGGCATTGAAAAGCAGTTGTTTGATTCTAACATTATGGTATCATTGCGCTAGGTTGATAATTCATCACAGAAATTGCTTATTTGGTTTTAAATCTAATTGTTTCCTTTTAGTAAGATTTGAAAATAATTTTGTTTTAGATTCAATTAAAATTGTGATCTTGTTATTGTTCTTTTCCAGGCATTTTTGGAAAACACCCTTGTTAGTCTGTGTGAGTCACTTGGTTTATCAACAGACATCTGTTCAATGTACATCAATAAGTATGCAGGCATAGTCCTGGATTTCATTGTCTCTCAACTGGTAAGATTACTTAATAACCTCAGTACCTGCAGCAAATGTAATATCATGTAGAGGCCTCCCTAGGAGTGTCTCCAAATATGATACTAATCTGTCATACACATAGGATGGACCCCGTATAGATTTCCAACTCTAATTCTAAAATATTAATACACAACATCGGAGTTATGATTAGTTTGGTGTGAGATAATATTGATTGTACATGTATGTACTATGTAAGCTTTTATTATTTGTTTCATTGTAACAGGATTCACCAATGATCTGCAAAGGTTTGGAACTGTGCTCTACTAGCAGGTTGAATAAATTGCAACTTGTCGTTTCAGCTGTGAAAAAGGTATTTCTGTTAACTTTTCTCTCAGAATAAGTGAAATTATTAGTTTATAATTTCTGAATAGTTAAGACCTGTTAATTCTCTTCAAACAACTGTACTGCGCCACAAATATATCTGCTGTTTGGGATTTAGTGGACACACAGCAGAATGTAAAAAAAAGTACCTGCCTGCTGTTGGGGATTTAGTTGACAGCAGTGTAAGAAAAATGCTTGCCTGCTGTTGGGGATTTAGTGGACACACAGCAGAATGTAAAAAAAATGCCTGACTGCTGTTGGGGATTTAGTGGACACACAGCAGAAGTGAAAAAAAACCTGTTGTAATATCAGCAAGGACTTTAATTAAATGAACTTTGCTTATCAAGACTAAGGAAAGCTTAGCTAGACTCTTGTCTCTTCACTGGTCATTCATAAGCTCAGTAAATAATGGGTGCACAGTGTGTGCAGGTCTGGGGGAAAGTGTGGTGCCCTTTTGTAGAATATGTTTTCTGTGTTCAAATGAGTAGGGAACCAGACCAATGAGTTGAGCACACAAGTCGTATATTGCTGCAGGAGCACTGAACACATCGACGTGTTCCATAGGCAAGTACAGAACTGAAATGAGAACTGCAATCGTTTTGTATTTTTTCACAGTTATTTTTAAGTTTAGTAAATATATTGAAGTTGGAGAACTTTGCCGTTTACAATTGTCTCATCTAGCGATTAACGGCTGCTGCTTTGCAAATTCCAGCAAACCAATTTCTAACTTTCACCAGCTTGAATGGTTTACCAATTTTTTATTTATTTATTTCTTTTTTCTATTTTTTTTTTGGGGGGGAAGAAGATAAAAGCAGCATATCAAAAATGTAAATAAATAATACCAAATTGCTTGTGCAAAGCTATCTGCTATAAAAACAGAGTAGATGTTGAAATTTTCACTGGAAGGCTGTGTTCTTAAACTGAACTTCTAGCACAATACTTCCTTTTTAAATATAAATTGGAGTAAAGAAATTTCATTCAGACGTTTGTAATTGATATTGTTGAAAAACTGTAATACTAAAATAATTATGACACTGTGTGTTTGTTTTGTCATAAAATTGTTTATGTTGTTATCATGTGTATTGATGCAAATTTCAGGTAGCTAGAGGCAATGGTGATGTATGCAAAGACTGCAAGGAGATTATAACTGATCTTAAAGACATTCTCACCAATTCAACAGTCCAGGTTAGGACATTCATTGTGTCAATCTTTCAGTCAGTAATAACCACAAGAAAACTGACAGGTTACAATTGAAATAATTTTGGGTTGAACTTAGAAAAATTGACAAGACCGGAACTTGAACCTGTGACCTCTGGATTAATGTGCCAGCGCTCTACCAACTGAGCTATCTAGCCCTATGTTGGCAGTCTCACTATTTGTCAATATCTTTGGTTGGGGTGCTAGTCAAGTTGAACCACCCTACTGAGACCCAGGCAACACTAGTCTCATTTGTTGCTCAACCTATTACATGTATGCCACAGTAAGTTGTTGGCCAAATTATGCATGATTATTAAATTAGTCATAAACAACACATTTCTATCTCATGGCAAGATTTCTTTTTATCCACCAGAATGCTATTTACACTGAACTCATCAGTTTGTGTATAGGACTAGGGCAACCGGCAGATTTGTGTAGTACATACATCAAGGAGTACGGTTCTATTGTAATTACCTACATTGAGGGATATCTGGTAAGAGTCATGTTAACCTGCTAATATAGAAGAGAAACTTGATAACTCAGATACTAGACCATACTTTCAAGAAGGGAAAACAGTTATTTGCAAAAAGATACTTGAAACACAAACTGACAGCTTTACATAAATGGTATGGAAATGAGTTTTGTTTTTAATGTTGTCATTTTGCTTTCATTTGAGGGTAATTCTGGTTAATATTTTAAGCTAATGAAAAAACACATTAACATGTGTGACATGAAGTAAAGTCTAAAGATACATTTCTTCTAGATATATATCTTTTAATGTGTGTATGATGATGTATTTTTTCTCTGTAATACCCACAGCAACCTGACCTAATATGCTCTGCAGCTAAACTGTGTGTGGCAAGTGTTAACTTTGTCAAACCAGCCTTATTGACCACAGCACTTCAGGTAAGTTATTTTGTGTAATTTGTCTTCAGTGCCAGTTTCATTGACTGGCCAGTGCCAGTTTCATTGACTGGCTCATTACAAAATATGCGGACCACAGAAACATTTTTAGGCAGAATCAAGTTACCAGCAAAAACATTGGTAAAAATATGTTAATGACTGGTTGACCAGTAAGGCTTTGCATATGATTAAGTGTCAGCAACTTTTAAAAAGCTAAAGTCTTGCAATTGTTTCATTATAACAGGTTCCTGCAGTAGAGCTATTACCAGCACTCCCAGTATCAGGTGAGCTTGTCATCAAATTGATCATCCATCACAAAATGATTAGGTTATCTTCTTCACAGTCACATAATGTATCAAATGGTGTGTTTTGTTTGTAGATTTAAAGACACAGTCTGAGCTAGCTTTTGGAGAGGCTGCTGATTGCACCATGTGTAAATTCATTGGGGACAAACTGAAGGATCTACTCCAAAAACCTTCCACTCAGGTAATTGCAAAACATTCTAAATTCAATAATAATAGTAGTAATACAAAATGTGCAAAGTGCCATCTATGTCATGTGTATGTATGACCAAACATATTCTGAGGCGCTGGAAAAAAGAAAATTTTTCGAAAAGCTCACATTACAAGATACTTAGATTATCAAAGTACATGTATACAGGGGATGTAATTAAGAGCACGAAAAGATAGCGCGCAGAAATATTATAGAGTCAGTCACAAGCGATGCCTAACAAATGTGTTTTTGATGGTTCTTGTGGTACATGAATATAGATGAACTAAAACATTGACTAATACTGTGGCTGACAAAAAGTCGACGTTGGATGAAGCTGTTTTTCTTATGTTGAATGTTTCCTGATTGTATTGATGATTGATGATTGTTCACTACAGGAGGATATTGAAAGTGCTCTTGAGAAGGTGTGTAGTCTCTTACCCAACACAGTTCAAGATTCATGTGATATCTTTATTAAGCAATATACACCAGCACTGACTGACGTGTTAGTCACAGACTTCCCTCCTGAATATCTGTGTCAACTCATCAAACTCTGCACTTCTGCAGGTAAGTCTCTGCACACTAAGTGTATTTTGTGCTCATTAAATGGGAAGAGGAAAACATGTGAAAAAACATATAATTTTAGCTCCCTTCAAAATGCCCATGTCGTCAATAATGAAAGAAAAAGTGGTTTCCGTTGATGCATTACCAACAGCATTAAAATGTCAAACTTGTTTGTTTCTTTCAACCGTGCATGTCAAGATATAGTCTTGTGAAAGTCTGTGATGGAAATTGTTGCTTGCCTGAAATAGCGCCCTCTTCTGGATGAACCTTCCGATTTATAGTGTTTTGTGCCTTCGACGGTCAAGACAAAACTATGCGCAATCTCAGACTTGCATTAACAGGCGAGGTATAGCTGGAAACATCTTGGGCCCACTGGCCATAATCAAACATCTTAGACTCATTGGCCATCACAAAACATCTTAGGCTCATTGGCCATCA
>CM021545.1:3779876-3791065 GCA_010994315.2 Pisaster ochraceus | reverse complement strand
TTTTATCCTCATCTATCAACATCATCATCATCATCGAATTAATACCATCGTGCCACAAATCCATTTGTGACGGAGACATCTGTGACCATTCCTCAGACATTTGAGTTTCACTTTTAATAAGAATACATAACCAAAACACAACTGACTTACATCGATGAGGATTTCTTTACCAATACGTTGATAAACATCAGTAAAGAACGCCTTACACTGAGTGCACTTCTCCGTCTCAGTGAGTTTACTCCTGTCAACCTGCACAAATAATTATATTCTTGATATATCAATTGAGAGAAAAAATAGTTTTAAACGATTACAATTTTTTGTAATGGCTTTGAGCGATAGATAAACAAGTGTTTGCTGTAATTTTCATACAGCTTATTCATGTGTCCAGATCATGTTTCTGCTGTGAAAGGAAGACGCAAAAGTGTGTTCTGATCACAAGTGTCTGTCACAAAATGTGACGTATATATTTTGACATGCAGTTAATTTTAAATAGCTTATGTTCAGGTTCGGGTGACCGAGGAGAAGTCCTGAAAAATTCGAGCCATATCTTTAAGTGTTTGTTTTACGATTGTAGACAAAGAGACAGACAAAACTTCGAAGACCATCCAGTAGGACGGATAACAAGATTACCAATTCGTTATTATGGACTAGTATTCGGTATTACTAACCATCACATGGCACTATTGGTCTTTTGTACTTGTTTGTACCTACAACACCGCACCACCGCAGTCGCACAAGAAACAAATATATTTATAACCCCAACTCCTTCATTAGTCCACCCTCAAGCCACAGTCCAGCAAGCTGCTGAAACCTCATTGTAGACACATCCACACGTTGCCTTGTCCATCTCGACCTGTCAGGGTAAAGTCATCTCCTGATGAAGACCAGGGCCCAATTTCATGGCTCTACTTTTTTCTTTTTTTTCCGCCGAATTCTGCGCTTGCGATCACCCTTCTCCGTTTATTGTTCGAGCGCCGAATTTCTGCGCTAGCTGCGTAAGCGGAGAATGCCTAGCAACGGGGAGTACGCACGCGCACAAGCAACATTCTCTACCAACCCGTTAAATAAGTTTGACGGAAGCAAATAATTCCCTGCTTCCATAAGCGCCGATTCTTTGCTTACGGTAAGCAGGGCCATGAAATTGGGCCTCGATCAACCTAGCGTCAATGTTGAGACTATCTGTCACACTGGCTCTTCTCAGAATTATCACTGTTTCCACTTGTAGTCAAATAATAATTATTACGTGATTTTATGTTGCAGACTTTTGCATTGATATAAATGGGAAATATTAAGCTGGTGTAACAATGGTGTTTGCTTTGTTGTAATGTTGTTGACAAACCTGGTTTTCTGACGCTGTACAGTATTTCGTCTCAGGACAAAAGAAGTAGGGATTCTGTTCAGACGGAAAAGAAAGAAACGTCGTTATTTAAAAACAGACCACGTATACATGTTTACAAAGTCGACAAGTACAAACCAAAAAACGTGAAAAAATGTGAATTTTTGCAGCGGTCTAATGGCACAATAGTTTACTGGTATGCTTATGGGCTAATATTCACAAGATTCATCTTTACCATAAGTGTAATAAGATCTGGAACCAAAACGTCCGGGAAGTCTTTGAGTGCGTCCTCACACATACTGGTCAGATTTCCTGCCAAGTTGCATACCTTGGACGCTGCATTTACAATCACGGGCTGGGAACAAAAACACAGTCAAACTCAACATTTTTGGTAAATAGATTAAGGCCCCATAGGGAAATTGTTATAGACTTGGAGAAAAGTATATAGTGTCGAGACTATAGTGCAGTGGTGTAACGAGACCTTTTCATGGGGGGGGGGCACAAGCGGGGGCAGCGACATAACAGGAAGTGGACTCAAACTTGTCTTTTATCGTAGGTTTACCGGGCCATTTTCTGCAAGTTTTCATCCAATTTAACGCCTGGGCCATTCAATTTAGATTGAAATTAAAAGATCATGCATATCATCAATCAACAATAACAACAAGAATCAGCTATCAATTTCACTATCCAAGCATTCTTTGTCCTAAAAAGATGCGTTCAAATTATAAGTATCCCAATGTTCATTCAATTTTGAATGAACCGGATAGATGGGCCCAATTTTATAATTCTAGTAAGCCAACAAATTCCTAAGCACAGACAAATTATACTTAGCAGAAAGCCAAAATTCCATAAAGTTCACACTGTAATATTTACTATTTGCAGACAATTACAATAATAACATCCTGAAACAGAATAGTTAAAAACAATCAGAGTGGAACTTAGCACACTGACAGAGTAGCAAATTAGAAAAAAACCTGTACGTTTGCTTTCTGTTTAGTCACTCAGATTGTTGAGATATAAAAACGAACGGTAACCTCAAACCCAATGTGTTTTTAGCACTAATTACTCAGTACTTTCCTGGGTCTTGTGAAATTCGCATGTCAGCCGTATTACCTGGTCAGGATTCTAACCCAGGACAACACAAGAGCAAGTGTATATATTTGTTTACAAGACTCTGGAAAGTTCCGAGTATACAGTGCTTAACACATATTGGTGTATTGCAATTGTTAAAACAAAACACTATTTATCCCCGTTGCAAGTTTAACATCTGTTAAAACCTTAAACCCAATTCCATCTGAAAATGGGGAATTATTCACCCCTTTTAATCTTAAGTGCAACCTACCGTCAACAGTTTGACATTTCCTTCTAGATTGATGTACAACTGACCCATGAATTCTTGGCAGTTAGCGCACGTAGGTCCAATGGGCTGGGCAACCGTAAATGAAGGATTCTGTGAGGGAAACTGGAGTTACACGTTATGCAGTCGATTCCACTGGGATACCAACCTGTGCTACAATATATTTTTTACCTGGGTGTGGCTATTTAATTTCCCCAGTCAATACTTATTTCCCTATTTCCCTTTTGTCAACCAAACTAGTTCTGTTTTCTTATACTCCATAACAAAAACATCAGATTTATTGTAAAACAAATGTTCCACATTTTGTTTAAAAAAGCAGTTGTAGAGAAAATTAGAAGAATCAAGATTGTTCTTACCTCAAGCAGTTTAGTAATGAAACCTTTTGGTTGTTCTTGTTGCATAGCCGATGTCTTGCAGTAGCCCAAATCTGTACATCCCGTTAGGTCATCCGGCTAGACACGGAGGTATCAGTTAACAATGATATTCGCATACTCAATTTTTTTGATAGGCTTGAAATTTCGATTTGTCTTTCACATTAATTTGTCCATGGTATACCTTTGTTTCTGTCAGATTTATAGACTGTGACAGTGATATCATCATTCATTAATCAACGTACAGAAGAAGCTTACCGCTAGAGTAGTCACTTTCTTCAGCATAACGGGAAAGAACTCTTGCACCATTTCATAGCAGAATATACTTAGAGTGCAAAACGACTCACAGGCTTCTCTAAATTGTTGAGAAACTGCAACCTATATAATATGGGAGAAATCAGACATTTTTCAAACGAGTTTAGACTATATTCTTATTTTTATTGCGAAAAGAAATACTTGTCAATGACACCTGATTATATATATTTTATATTTTAACTATTATCAAATACTCAGACTTTTCATTTGTTAGGTTTTGAAATATACAACAAAACGATAACTTTTTTCTGATAACATATTTTCTAACTGAAAGTTTATAAGGGATCTGAGTTCCGTTTTTTTTTTTTTTTAGGTTATAAAGAAAACCGTTTTGATTCTAGAATAAACCGAAAGAGTCAATAAGGTTGTATAGGACCTATATGATGAGAATCTTGAAACATATCTTGAAATATATCTTACGTCTATTTGGTTATTCTTGATCAGCTTCTGCCGGACACCACCGAAGAAACTTTGACATTGCGCACAGTCGTCAACTTCCATCTGTCAGGTAGTAATTTACACAATATGAAATTATGTTTTTGCCCCCGTTGAAAATTTACCTTTTCAATTAACAAAAATCATTATAATGATGAGTTCGTCTGAACATTGTTTCCATAAACGTCTTTTGTACATTGTTTCCATTTGCAGTTTGTTTAAGAAAGAATGCGTCAAGTTAAATTCATTGCACAGTGCCTGCCCCACCGGTCGAACATTCAACCGGTAACTCTGTTTACATTGGGGAACGTGTTTTCAGAGATACCACACTTGGGCCTAGGTATGATGGATCTTTGTTTTGGTAGGGACTGTTCAAACTGATGTCTTAATCTACAACCAAATCAATATGTACCATCACTTTGAACGCGGATTGATACCCGAGAGGAACAAACATGAAGTGACAGATTGTCCCATTGGTCATCATGTCCACGTAAGTATCGACCAATCAACCTGAATTAACATTGTTTCAACACTGCAAAATCGCTGAAACTAGCACTGATGCAGAGTCTAAGTGTCTTACGGCAATGATAGGTATTGATTATAAATCAGTTTCATTTTTAACAACATTAGGGAATAAACCAGGAAACCGTTTTGGTTTGGGGGGTTTTGTTTAAAAATCCATTTGAAATGGGGGCAATTGTTGATTTTTTTGTGGGACGCGCAGCGTTTTTGTGCTAAATCTCGTCATATAGGATTTATCACACGAGGCCATTATTTATAGGCAACATGGTTCACGCAAGCTTTACTAGAAAATCAAACGCTCCAACTAAAATCGCTTATGATTTTTTTTAAACATCGCCAACGAAAAAAATCCATATGTGTGCAGTGTGGTTGGTTGATTCCATTTTTGGTGTAAAAGTTTCCCTGTGTAAAAAAGCCCTAAAACTACGATATGTTGAAAACCTTGATTCTTATATGTGTGTGAAAGTAAAGTCCACAACTTCACTTTGCTCGCGTAAATCCTTTAAGAAAAACACTTACTTAATGCAATACTACGTGCTTCTTAAATCACCAGAACCTTCCTGTTTTATGATGACGTGATTAATGGTGGAACTACGTCATATAAGTTGTATGTTTTACAGCTACAATTATTGGGCCAATATTTTACTTCTATTAAAAACACAAGGAGTCATCCTATCAAACTATACAAATTCGCAACATCTGGGTACTTTACCGTGCGACGAGTAGATCCTTTACTTTTACAATAGTCAGCAGCTGGACAAAAGCCAAACGGATTCTATCGAGAAATAACACATAGAAACAAAACACGTCAGAGGATACTGTGTACCACTGCAAGAATCAGCATTTCAGTGGTAGATTCTTTCTTAAAAACAGCAATCCTAAAAAACAATATCCCCTCTTTATTAAAGCAGCAAATTCCACAGACCAATTTAAGAAACTCTTGAAAACATATCTCTTCCCTGTATAGCTCTTTTCCCTTTTCCTTTCAAACATCATGTATTTACCTTTTCTGATGAAATTCAGTTGTATGTTGTGTATGATTATTTTGTGTAAATGCTGTGATATAGTGTACTTTGGAGAGCGTACTAAACACTAGTTATTATTATTATTATTATTATTATTATTAATCGTACTGAAATTTCGTTGCGGTGATTTGACTGCAATCAATAAAGGATGACGCGTGACACGTGTTCCACCAATCAAATTACAAGGATCTTTGTGCGTGTGTAACTTACCAAAAGAAGTAATAATCACTGTTTGAAGTGGAGTGTTTTCTCATGTGTGGAAAAAAGCAGTCCGTTGACAAACAGGTTTGCCACGACATTCTTAAACTATCATATCTAAGATATTTATGTTTAAAGATGAACATTTTTATTTTGTTTTAAGTATGCTCATCAAGATAGGCCTACGTGAAAAAAATGCTGTCAGAAGTGTGTTTCCTTCTGTTTGAACACCCCTGTGTACTGTACTCCTACGATCTGTTTACGGTCTCACGCAGGTAAAATGCGAACGATACTTGTAATGTAACGCAATTTGTTTAGTTTAAAAAGGGAAGATATGTGTTAAGATATTGGTTGTAGCCGCGAAAACGCACCCCAGTATAAGAATAGACTGAGCAAGTCTCGCCTGTATTCGAACTTCGTGGACCAAGTTGGTTCTAGCCATTATTGAGTTTTACATGTGCGTGACTCTGTTTCTTCAAATACTTCCGTTTTAAAGTAGTTTATTTTCGACTATAAATATTTCATCATATTGTCAGGAAAATATAATAAATTTAGAAAAATTGACAACGAAAATCCTCCGTTTCGGGTTGCTTCAAAACTAATTAAGAATTTTGCCCGACTGACGGCCATGTTATAGCTAAATCCATGTGATGGCCGCACAAAGTTGGGAATGATTGGAAAATAGGATTTCTAAAAAATAAGCATATAATAAGTTTAAATTTTGTTTCATTCTTAATTTTAACAAATTATTTGTAGCAGATAAAATTTGAAGATGCATCTTAACAAATTTCTAAGTGTGTTACTTTCAAGAATTTTGTACAAACAAAATGTAAAATAAAGATTTTATTTATTTGAAAATTTAATAGACTTCTGCGAGTTGTTTTCTCGCTGTAGACCTCTGTACGATATACGCGAGACTTGCACGGTGTATTGGAAATTTGGTCCATGATGATGCATGGTAAATTGTACATTTAAACAAGGCGCAGTCGGTCTCTTACCAGAAGTAGGCGTAGTTGCTTTATCATGAAATCAGGAAAGTCATCAATTGCATCTTTACATATGGCGGCATCTTTTTTAGCTTCCTGACATGTCTTTTCAATAATCTTGATAAACTCGGGCTGAAACCAAAGATTACAGTGCAAAAGTACCGGATTATCTTCAGCCCATTAAACTTTATTATCTGTAGTAGGTATCGAATCTCCCTTCACTTAGTCGAATTACCAATCATCTTTTCAACATGTAGACATCTGTCATCACGTTTCATCGTCTTGAATTTAACACTGTACCGTCAACATCCATTATTTGCGGTCATCCAACTCTATCCATATTTCCAAACTTACAAATTTTCATTATTCACGTCAATCTTCCTCTCCGTCCTTCTATTGTACTCGATCTGCTCTCAACAATTCTTACAAAAATTTTTTCTCATTCCTGTCAATACAAGCCTTCGGTGGATCAGAACTATATAGTTTGTAATACAAAAAAAAATTGTTTACAATAAGTAAATAAATAAATAAATAAATAGATAAATAAATAAATAAATAAATAAATAAATAAATAAATAAATAAATAAATAAATAAATAAATAAATAAATAAATAAATAAATAAATAAATAAATACTAGAGTTCTGACAAATTGCCCGGAACGTCATCAACTTTTGTGCCAACATCTATAGAAGTTGAGAACATAGAATTAGCTGTTGCAAACTGCTTACCAACCAAACGAACCTATATGAAAATAATATACTCCTCTGGTTTGGATCGAAAGCTAAGGCCATCTCCCCTACTAGTTACTTTTATATAAGTTCGTGGCCTTACGTTTCGACCCTGGCAGAAACGTTTGGCCATCCATAGAAGTTGGATGACTCTTCCAAAGCTATGTCTATACCTTCACATCCTTCAGGTTGTCTTCAATGGACTCGTAGAACTTGCCCATAAACTTCCTGCAGTTGTCACACTGTGTATCACCAACCTGTACAATAAACAGTTCACTATTTATAGTCAGTCAGTAGGTCTACTTACCCAAAAGGTTAATTCGTTTCTTATTCAAGGCTTATCTAAAGAAATTTGAGAACAATCTGCCCAAGTTCGTGTCATAGTCAAATTTACGAGAGTTTACTTCACAAACCCGTTGCTTAACTGTTGTAGTGCCATTTGTTTACTGTATTATGTAAATCGTTTCCGCATAATCCGCTTAGAAAGGGAGGATTGATTTGAAAAGGTGTTCCGGCTTGTTTTAATTGCTTTCACAATGACCCCAGCAAATGCTAATCAAAATCACAACAGACAATAGACAAGACACTTTTTGAGGTATTTTCAACTCAAGCAACATCTCAGGTTTACATTCAAGTCCACTTTTAGTCAGCAGAATCTTAATGAATTAATGTTTTTCTCATATTTCAAAATGAAAGTTTTGAGTACATGTAGTGATAAAGCTGGACGCGTGGAGGGTAGAGGGGAGAACGTCACTTGTATTCAGTAAACATGTTTTGTCAATCTGTCTAAGCCCTTATGCAATCCGATATTATGTTTTGAACATCCCCGTAGGCACAATCACTTACCTCCTTTTGGGATAGAACTTGTCTATAAGCCAAGTGGTATAGTGTGGATGCTGATTCCATGTCTGCATAGCATGCTATTTGGCAAGGGTTAGAGCAATAAAGGGTGATTCCAATACATAAAGCATCTAAACTTAATTGTGTTTAGAAAAGACATTATTTGTATAAATTAAATTTTAGAAAGTAAATTAGGAGCACAGGGATAAAGAAGATTCATTGGTCAGTTTGAATGAGCCAAGGGAGACTGAGGAGTGGATGGTGGATATGAGAGAAGCATTGGCCATTTTGAGGAAGCCAAAAGGGACCGGGAAGTAGATGTTTGGACTGTTAATACACAAGTGAACTATTCACAGATGTTTGGACCGTTGATATATGAGTGAAATATTCAATGATGTTTGGACCGTTGATATACAGGACAGATGAAATATTTATTGATATAATGGACCATTGATATACCCGTGAAATACTCATTGATCAGAACTTGGGAACCACGGTGACTGAGGAAGTGGACATTAGCGTCATGGTTATGAAGAACCATTGGTCAAGATGACATAACCAATAACGATTATGGGAGGGGTATGGTGGCGCTATAGAGATGTCGTGAAATTGTTCACAAAAGCCCTTTTCAAACGACAAAAAAAAATTACCACGGTCCCTTGCTTTGAATTTTACGAGCGCTGATTTTTTGTGTTGTCACCGTGTGTGCTATACGGGAGATTTTGTCGTAGGTCCGGACCTCCAAAAAATGTAGCAATGTTTGACAAGATTTTACAAGGAACCCTGGAAAGTACAAAATATGTTGTTCTTTAACACGAGGTACATTTTATAAAATGTTACAACCATGTTACAATTTAGCAAGGGACCCTTGCTAAATTGCTCTCATGTGAAATGGGCCAAATATGTACGCTTATTCCCGACCACAAGAAATGTATTCCAAGGTATGCGAAAAAATTCCCGACATTGCATATCTATTCGCACATATTCGCAAATTGTTTTCACGAAATCGACTACGTATTCGCACATAAACATTTGCGACATGTGATGTTTCTTCAGGGCCAATATGGCAGGGGTGCGTGGCTTACATATTATATGATAAACTGAGTAGATCTATAAGGTCTTATTCCTATATACTTACATATCACAAGTACAGCTTGAATCAGCATTATTTGCCTCATTAACATTGTCTTCATTTTGTTTGTCAATAGCACTAACTCCGAGATATAGTTTTTCGACGGTCGGTAAGTAAATAGTTTTAGTAAGAGCATAAGTGTCCTTTCTCTATGGTAAGAGACAGCAGACCTGTATGCTTTATACTAGCGCGAAGTTGTATGTTAACTGTTTGCCTCTCACTCGTACAAATCAATTATGTACATGTCACGGGCGTACTCAGTTTAAAACACTTTTGGTCGCGTTCATCCCAAACCAAACACAATCGAATGACACGCAGAATGAGCTTCAACAAATAACCAGTGCCAACGTGAAATTGCATGCATGACTACTTTACTGGACGTGTAGGGTGGCCCTGAAGGGACATCGAAGATTATGTGACTTACATTGTGTTTTCAGATTCCACAAAACATCTCTAGATCTATATTTTGAAGCTTAATGCTAAACTGTATTATTTCTACGGAACGTAGACGGCCGGAAGGACGGACAGAAAGATGGAAGTCGTCATTACATATAGAAGTAACTCATAAACGTTACTCTTTGCCTTTGTCGTTCATAACCAATGCACAGCAGTGGCGCGCCCTCTACGGCGAATCACGGCAAACGATTATGATATAATGCCAAAACTAACGTCTCTTATTCAAGACTAAGGCTGACGCTCACTTTGGTGAGCAATTTGATCTGAATTCAATTTCCCAGATGATGTCAGTTTGTATTACCACGGACAAAAAGTTGTTTGATCAAAATGTTCAAATTAAAAACTCTATTTATTTAAATACCTGAAATGAATTCTATATACAGGTAGGCCTTGAATATGGCAATTGTCATTCACCTCCACGCCAATGTCAGACCATTATGTAAGACTAGAATGCAGGTCAAAAAAACCCAAAGATTATTCATTGTGCCATGAAGTTTTAAAAAATTATAATAATTTCTCCGAGCTTTATTTGGCTCTTAATATGGGGACAGAGCTACGATTTAAACGATAACTTTGCTTTTAGTCCCAATCTTCATAAATCACAGTCTTGTTCGTACTTCGCTGACAGCCATGAAATAGCGCAGTCAAAGGGCGGGGAAACCTCATTTAAAATTCTAAGGGGATTTTGTTTTCCTATTAAAGTTCTACAACATCGTGGTGAAGTAAATCACCTTACCGATAATCAAATTAAAACAAAAAACAAAAAAGCAAGATTCAACAGTCAGTGCGTAGTCATTAGATTTACCAGTTCTTTTATTATGAATCACTTTATACCTCTAGTCTCTCAGTGTTTTGAATTCTAATACCATAATAATAACACTCATAATAATAATATATAATGAAATGCATTAATTGTACGCTTTTAAACTATGTATATCAATGCGCCTTTTACTACCCCTGTTGATAGGTTCTTTAGCATTTCTGAAACCATTTCAACTCCAATGGGCGCGCATAATTGCTAATCATTCACATCAACAACATCCACCCTTTTTACTCCTGGGTGATGAGAAGCGATTTTTTAAGTGTGTTGCCTAACAACGCAAGTTAGTGTCCCAATCGGGATTCGAACCCATACTCCGACGACCCAGCCCTCAGAACTTGAGTTCCGATTTTTCTTTCTGTTCCGAAACAGGAATTTTGTTCCGCGCATAGCTTTTTAAAATGTCTTTATCATTATTTATCTATTAACATAAGTCCCCCTATTTTCAGATAACACAAGTACCCCTTCTTTCATAGTCTTTGTTTAGTGTCTCTTTCCTCCTCAAGTCTTCTTAGATTGGTATTTAGCAAAAAGAACAGAATCTTGGAAGGGTTATGAATTTCAACAACTATAAGTTAATAATCCCGCATGAAAAAAGGTTCGATGTCACTTGAAAACCCGGAAATGACTGAGCTGCATTCAGAGTAAGTTTTAGGAGCTATAAAAC
>CM021545.1:3723345-3739490 GCA_010994315.2 Pisaster ochraceus | reverse complement strand
ACAACCTGAGGACGAGGCGGCCACGGACGCAAGTCTATGCCGAATGATGATGATCTTGTTGTTTTAATAGACAAAGGTGGATTTAAGGATGGTGTCACCGGGCGCGCACTCCCTCTTACTTTCGCCAGAGAAAAATATAAGTAAATAGAGAAAAATTGCAACTGTAGAGTGGCCCCCTAGCTGGGAAGACGTTTATGGTTTGCGTTAGCTAGTTAGCGTAAAATGCCTTTTATTATGCTTATACATGCAATTACATCGTAGCCACATAAACGGCAAGCGTGTGGCCCCTTATTACTCGCCGGCCGATCTCCCGTAAAAATATAATAAAACAATAATTGTTCAACTTAGGCGAATAATGCAAATTTGAAATTTGCAGTGCTTCCTTCTCTTACAGTAGGCCTACAGCCAAACTACAATAATTGAGTGAAATAGATTTTTGAACCGAAAGATTGAACCCAGCCTATGCCATTATTTCACTGAATATATCAGCCTTGTTCTATTTGTTTATGTAATAGGCCTAGAGGAGACAAATATCACGACTGCCCAAGATTTATATTTAAAAAAAATTAGTATCTTGTTTCTTGTATGGGGAGCAGAACATTACATACAAAAACAATAATAAAACAACACATACACAAATTATAATAAAACATTACAGATGAATGAATGAAAATGAAACAATTAATGAATGAATTTTGAAAGTATATCCTTTCTTTCACAGCATATCTTTGAGAAAATCCGTCGCGCCCCCATGGTATCAATCTTTCTTCCTTTTCGAATTCGTCAACAAAATGCCCAAACAACGTAGTTTATTTTTTAGGTTGGCGCTAATACACTCTCCTTAAATAAGTTACCAGGTTTCAAGTATCAATTTGTATTCTTATGTCCCTTTTTATGAGGCATCGGAAGTTACCATCAAAGAGTGGACTTTAGATGTTAGCAAATGTAGCGGACTTTGTACAAGACAGCCGGGCAGTCAGCAGTTCTAGTAATCGTCAATATTTACTCACTCACAACCAATTTGGACCGACATCCAAATTGATGTGTTTCTAAAAACATCCGATATGCTGTATCAATCATTCAAAACCATAGAGAGGAGTATGGCCAGAGAAGCAGCATGCGTCACCTACATTTGTCTTTGTTGAGCTGCAACGGAATGTAATTTAAGTCAAACTTCGTTTCAGCGGGATTTACTCACTTATTCCGATGTATTATGTCATAACCAGCCTGAAAGGGAAGGTTTGAGTATTGACATAATTAGAGTGTATAAATAATAAACGGGTTGACAGGAATGGAACCATTGAGCGCAATACCGTCCCGCATTAGTGGGACGTGGGAACCCCTCAGATAACAATGTAGTTCGATTGTCAATATATAAGTTTAGGATGCAAGTTTAATGTAAATCAATTACAACAGCTAACGAATGGCTACATATGTACTGATACATTCCATTCTGATAACCGTGGTACGAACGTGATATACTCGTGTTCGTCTAAAGGGCTGACACGTCGTTTGTTAAGAAAGGAATCCATACAAACATTCAAACATCTGGGTTGTAAATAAATATTATCTAAAGCTAATACTTACTCTGAACAAAATACATATTTACCGTAAATGCAACAACAAATGTTCTTAAAAAGATCAAATAAGAGCACAAAGAAGAGCTTTTCATTTCAAAACAAGTGTTAAACAAGACCTGCAAATGCTTATTGGTGTGATTATTGCTGACTGTGTGAAATGGGGTTTTCAGCTTAATACAAATCATACATTTTCTAAATGCCTGGAATGAAATTAGGTAAACGAAGGAAAAATCCTGCAAAACTTTGCGAATGTCAAGTGAAGTTCCGTTGCGAATTTTTGTAAAAACCCAAAGAACAACACCATATGTGCGTTATGCACTATTATGTCCGCCAGAACTTTAGAACCATTATTTCCGACAAACTATTACGTCCAACCAATTCCGTCTGACGAACCATTGTGTCCGACCAATTCCGTGTGACGAACCATTGTGTCCGATCCATTGTTTCCGACAAACCATTATGTCCGATCCATTCCGTCTGATGAACGCTGTACACCGTGGAACACGCTTTCATTGCACGGACTCTCTGAATCAAGTCTAACGTTTAATTTTACAACTTGTATCCATAATCTAAATACAAAGTCTCTTTTTCAAATACACTGAATAGTTTTTCAACAAGACAAAGTTGAATTTGGTACGGTTATTACCTTTAATACAGTTGAGAGTAAAACTAAATTCAACTATCAGCCGAATCATTACTATTACCAAAAGTCTGGTTCGGATAAATCCCGTGACCTCAGTTTTTTTGGAAATAGTTTGAAAACGGCAAAGTTTGATGGTTTCTTTTTTGGACCGCCCTGCTCTACTCATTGAAGACCTTCATAGTCATTTGGGGGTCTACTAATCAAGTTCATCTTGAGTTCACCCATCTAGAAAACCACACTCAAAAGTCCCATAAAACATCATTGTTTTTTCTGCTGAGATATTTAGATACACATGGAACTATACAAACTACACATATACATATACTTTAAAATTGTCTACATGGCAATTTAATGAGCGACTTGCGATCAAGTCAAGTATAATAATTGCTATATTAACCCCTCCCCTTATTGAATTGGATTTTTTACCAATGCACTAGGCAACAGTGAAGAAAATTGGCAAAGGCACAAAACCACGGCATGAAGTGATAGCATAACTCAGTTGCATATCTGTTCCGTAATATTACTATTTTGTAATATTACAATTCCATAACATTACTATTTCATAATATTACATGATATGTGGTCATAGTGTATTAAGCCTATACACATAAAACAAAAGACTCTCATTTATGGACTATATTAACAGTTTTGTTGTTTCTAAAAACCTGTCTAATAATTGGATCGTGTGCATTGTTTCGAGGATGTTTCACCCGAAAGTGCCACCATTCACATACACAATTTTTAATTAGATTCTGAAAAAGAACACCAAAATGTATCATACTCACATTCGAGTGTTACGTAATAAATAAAGAGGAAAGCAAAGTTGCACGATATTTACATCTTTCGATACAGCAAATAATTATGATCAGGTTTTGTTTTCTTTTTCTTTTCTTTCCCCGTATAAATGTTATACATACAAATACTTAAATGACAAAATACAATAGGGCCCTACTGGACAGCACTTTTTAATGTCGATTACCGGCTTAGTTAACCTTTATGCACAGACTTCGTTTTTTATTTTTTTTATACAAACAAAACGCAAAATATGTTTCGACAAAATGTAACAATAGACGATCTTCAATCAGAAAGCTGAAGTTTTAAAATCGATGACCATTTAAACGCTCTGAGAAATATTGTCACATTTACCAAACGATTCTTGATGCGATTTGCAAATTCTTGAAAAGCATGGATATGAACGTGAACAAAACAACTGCGAAAATCATTTACTGTAATTCACAGTAGGGTCATGATCATATAACAATGTTTCTTGAGAGCTAGACAATTTAATGGTGAGTGTGTAAAAGAATATTAAAAAAAAAAGAAGAAGAAGAAGAAGAAGAAGAAGAAGTTACAGGCTGGAAAATACTTGATCTTCATTAAAAACTATATATTAAATAGTCTTGGCCCCCGACTACATGTACGGTTAAATGTTTTCCGACCCATTGTTGGACGAGCCGCGGTGCTTAGAATTTACGGTTTCCGCCGGCGCTTCCGCCTCGTTTTGTTCTGTACTACATGAACACGAAACTAATATCAGTTTGGAAATGAAGACGACCTGGGCGTGTATTTACATGTTAAAGTCAGTACTTCACATCAGACAAAATGGCTACACCGAGAAAACAGACGCAATTGGACTTCTTTCTTAAGAGGAAACATGAGGTAACAGAGAGTGATAATAAGCCATCTTTGCCACATCTGCAGATGTTCATGATGCAGCAGAAGAGGAGAGGTGAGATTTATGTATTAAGGATACAAATGAATCGGCATTCCCTGACCTCCTCCTCATCTTCCATGGTCTGCATCATCCCTGTTACATCAGTAATAACAGAGAAAAGTTGTTCAACGATAAAGAGAGTAAAGCCATATTTACATGACCATGAGCAGCAGCCGTCTGACACATCTATGTGGCCTCGCAATCGACTGCGACATGACACAGAAACTACTCCGACATCCTGACAAAGTTGTCGATGAGTTTGCCCGAAAAGGACGCCCAATTTCAGTAATGAGGTCGACATGAGCTTTCAGATAATGTGATTATATGCCAAGCCCAAAATATTCTTAATAAAAGCCTCTAATAGTTACACCATTGCAAGCTTTTGTTCCGTCCACCTTTTTGAAGTCAAAATTTGCACGCAACTGCGTCATGTATTGTATAATTATTGTAACTTTCTACTTAATACGCGCCAAATACATGAAAATGCCATGTATATACATATCAGCTGCTTAACGACTCCCAAAATGAAATAGCAGAGCGAAAGTAAGAGGGTGACGTCACGTGCGAAGGGTCAAGCCCCACAGAAATATTGGCTCTAAAACCGCGCCTGCACGTACGTGTGAATTGAAGGCTGACGAAATAACTATTGACACACCTTTAATGTTGGTTGATACTTGACGTTGGTTCATTAGACTACTGTAACCTTTACTTATCTCTGTTCAGACCCTTAGATTGATGTACAGAAGATGTGGGCAGTTTCAATCCTTCTATCATTAATGCATTGAGGTCCAATATCGAATTGATGGCTCGCAGGCTATTGAGTTCAGGCAGTTCCAAAGCTTTCTATTTGGTCGCTTAGAAATACAGAATAGATACGTTTTAGCTGAGTCTCTATCACACACTTTTCTAGCCATATTTGGGTTTCTATGTTGCTATGCCTCATGTTCATATAATTTGGAGCGAAGAAACATAAACGAAACATAAAAACTGAATTTCAGTATCAGTTTGTTCTTTATTCACATTTCTTCCTTTTCTTTCTTTTCGACTATGGATAATTATGTTTAGTGGAAACACGTCGTAGCTGTTTCACAGTGGAGCCACAGCTCGGAAAAGTCACACCTGAAGGCTCGCAAGGAAAAGGTGTGAATACGCAACCTCTATCCCTGGGTTCTACTTCGAGATCAATTGGGATGGTTCCATTCAACATCACTAGGGAACGATCAGATGTACCCGTGGGAACATCAACGCTGGAGTGATTGACCCCGTGGAGTACATCGGTTAGGACTGATGCATAATAGGTTGGTCTTGTGTCATCTTGATCAACGACATTTCATAATCGACTACAATGGTATCACAATCTTTTACGGTATAAATACGTATGTGTTCACATTGTAACCAATCGACCAGCCAGGGAAAACTGTGTTGTGTCCAGCGCACACGACTTGTATTTTATCTGACCTAGTCCTACATTATGCTTCCGGGAAAAACACGCCAGTACATTGAGAACTAAGCGGACGCCTATGTCACTCCGCAGACATTGAACTGTATTACGATCGTTGAATCCAAACAGTTGTCACACTTAATGGCGTATTTGAACCAATTGAAATAAACTTTCTTGCAGCTACAGTGTACATTATTGCTGAGTTGTTGGCCAGATTTTATTTTGAAGATCTTAATTTATGTTTTGTAATGTCTCCTCGACAAACAACAGGAAGCTAAATGTAGGCTTGATTGCAAGATTATCTTGTGTAAGTGCACGCAGTCCGTCACGACGAAATATACACACGTGTGGGCGTACGCAGGGGCCCTTGTAAGGTATTTCTTTGTTCAACTTGAACCCACGAGAAATTCTTTAGAAATGTCGTCAAAATGTTCACAAAAATGTATCAAATTCTGACATAAAGTTAGTTATTTTTTTAATATGTCTATCTTCCTATTATTTCTTCCTATATTTACCAGCGGTTTCCCTACTATTCCGGTATTACACAGCGTCTGATTACTCTGCATATGTCATATTCTTGCATTTCTTACAACCCAATTAACTGCAACCTATAGTAATATAATTTTACAGCATAATGTCCATGTAGTTAACCATCTAAGACGTAACATTTAAAGCATGGATGTGATATCCCTATAAAACAAAATAAACTAATAAAATAAATAAAGAGGTTTAACAACTAATAAACCTTAAAATTAAGATCAGTAAACTGATTAAAACAGTTCTGAAGGCACGTGACTTAGTGTGGGGAGAGTCCAGCTAGCCCGCCACCAAGCGTTTGGGGCCTGTACCGCTCAAAATTGTGAAGTAAAATTGCTATGTGGGGCTAAATGTAAACACTCCTAAGACATGTTTCAAAAAACAATATTTTGTGGCCGTTTTTTAATCTTACTGTTCGCCTTCAGCATTATGAATAATCAAAGTTATTATAAATACTTCCCAAAAAATGTAACTAAACGCAATTTTTCAAAAGGGATAAACATTTTGTGCTACATTGACGCTACTTAACGTCTGCGACCTCCTGGGAGACATTTCAGAAAGAAGGAAAACCCGTCCATGCAAAGCTATTTACAATTCCTGAACATTATCATGACTGTTGTCAATAAGACACACTGATGTATATTTTTTGGTAGGTGTGTTCAATGTGTCAACTATAGAGGTACGCTGTCAGACTGTAAACTTCAAAATGCAGGGGTCCCACAGGGAACAAATCCTTAGGTAAGAGTTATGATACAGCCATCTGTAACATCGTAGTCACATTGAAATATGTGGATGACATGACTCTTATTGAAAGGACAATGCTAATAAGAATATGCCGCAAGAACTGATTGAAATCGAAAGGTAAGCAAACGATAATCACATGCAGTTCAGTCCTACGGAGTGCATGGCTATGAATGAATCTAAGAATCTAAGCCTCATATGGAATCTATTATCCTTGTGTAATAAACCTCTCTGATAGATAGAATGTGTCTAACTCCTTGATGTGCACGTCATCTCTGACCTAAAATGGGATATTTGGAGGCAGACCTTATCACAGTTTATGATGGGTACATACGCCCGCTAGCAGAATTTGCAGCACCTGTCTGGTACCCGGGCCTCAATGATAAGCAACCTGTTTCGCTGGAGAGAATCCCAAAACGTGCATTTAACACGATTTTAGGTAACAACTATTCTAGCTATGAAGATGCTCCAAAAATGCAATACACCTACACCCTCCAATCTCACAGGGACAAATTCCACACATCTGCCAAATCACTCCTGAAATCAGAGCAACTCCGTCAATGTCTACCATCAACCAGAGGGGATCAACACAACCGGGTCCTGAGGAAATCCAACAATCTTACAACCCCTAAATGGCTCACAAAGAGGTACCTCCACAGCCCTAGTCCTTTTTATGTACAATTACCAAATGCCGAAGCATATATCGTTTGTTCCTCTCAGTAACGATTACATTTTCCCCCTCATAAATACAAATGTATATATTTTTGTTAATGTAAATTATTGCTAACAAATGTTTGATGTTCATATCTCTTTTTGTGCTATTCCCTTTTAATGTTGAATGTAATTTGTTGAATGTAACTTTTTAATAATTGATGGATTTTTACGTTTCATGTATGTATTTGGTATGGTTCCCTTCTTATCATGGCGTGTCGTGGCCGAGCGGATAAGAGCACCGCTCTGGTGTTTCTCATCAGCAGAGTGTGGCTTCGAGTCCCAGTCGTGACACTTGTGTCCTTAACGTAATTATGGGATGGGACGTAAAGCCGTGTTGTGTAATGCAAGTAAAATGACCCAGTGCACTTATCGTATCACTGGTTCGCCCCGGTGTTCCTGGTTTGATTGGCTCCATATTGCGCCACAGCACCTTGTAAAGCATTCATGTGCTATGTGAAGGAATAGATCTCAAACTACAACGCGAAGCCCCACATACATTTTAGGAGAAATACTAAGCGCTTTGAGACGCCAATCGGGAGTGATAAAGCGCTATATAAGAATTGCATATTATTGCGCAATCAATTCAGCCGTTTGGGTGCCATGTAATTTTTAATGAATGAATGGTTTATTATTATACAGTTTCAATTGTTACACATGAACATGTAATTTTAAAGACGTTCAGGTCTTCGACTGATCATCGTAAAGGGTGTGCGCAACATTGGTAGATTGAAAATAGAAATTCAGCAGATTTACACTTACACTTTAACTCGATGTTTGAAAACAGTATAAAAACATACAGTGCAGTTTACACTATTTTTGCGGACTCTGACGATCGATTGAGCTGAAACTTTCACAGTTATATTATTTCATGTATATGCTAGGCTTAAATAGGTTATTTCATATATGCATGGTTGCACAAAGTGCGAATACTGGTCATTGATAATTACCAATAATGGTCGCGTGCTAGACATCCGTCATGATGTTTTAGTTTTAGCTTGCCTAATTGGGCAGCTAGAAAACAAAACATACTTATGCTTGTTAACTCGTACACGCAAATACCATTTACGTCTTGATTAATCGGTATGGAAGTTCCTAGGCTAATATTTGCAATTTTGCTGCAGTCGAGTCTGACCGGACGTTTTT
Organism: Pisaster ochraceus; assembly: GCA_010994315.2. Classification (NCBI taxonomy): domain Eukaryota; kingdom Metazoa; phylum Echinodermata; class Asteroidea; order Forcipulatida; family Asteriidae; genus Pisaster; species Pisaster ochraceus. The sequence goes on along the minus strand of CM021545.1, from coordinate 3,730,977 downwards.
TCCCCTTGCTTACTTTTATTTTAGTGTGGACAATGAATCTTTGAATGTGATGAAAATAACACAATTCTAGATGTGACCTTTCTAAGGGGAATTTTGTTTGATGGTTGAATTGCTCCGTGGTTTAACAGAGCACGGGGGATGCTTGTTTTATGATATATTGATGGACGGTCCGCCATTGCCAAGCGTCTCTTACTCCTTGAGGTCTGGTCAGAAGAATATTATAAACCGTATCTGTCAATTGGGCAGGAATCGTGCAGTGGGAAGGGTAGAACGAGAATTACGGCAGTAACTGGGATCACTCAGTGGGACACAAACTGTGTTCATTTCACAGAATAAATACATGTGGGTTATTTGTACAAGGTAAAACGATACGTAATATTAAATTAATTGTAGAATTGTAGAATTGTAGAAATTTTGTATTTTGATGAGTAGACATACAACAATGTTGGACTTTTGTCGATGGCTACTGTAAATACATGCTGTATATAGATCAACATTATCTTGCAAGGAAACCGTGGCGTATAATGTACCAGCGGGTGAGCATGGGGTGGATCATCCCCCCTCCCTCACCCCCGTGCGCACTCGTAACCCTTAACCAAACTGCAAAACTTGGGTGTTAAAATTGACACCATTATAGATATCCCCCCAAAAGAACCAAATTACACCATAGCTCAAAGGGTGTTAAAGTTACACTAGTTTCGGCCAAAACAATACCACGGATGTTATTTTAACACGCTATGATGTTAATTTTGATTCTCTTTTCGGTTTATTTTTATGTGAAAACGCCCATGGTGTCAATTTAAACACGCCAGTTTTTGCAGTGCATCCTTGTCAGAAATCAATGGCACGACACATCGCACGTCTTTGCCTCCAGATTGCCCTCCCCCTTCCCTCCCCCCTCCCCTCCCCAAATGAAATGTGTATAGTTACGCCGCTGCAAGGAAGTTATCTTCACCCCATCATAACAATGTATTGATACATTTAAATTGAGGTCAGGAATTTGGTGCAAAAAAAGCTAGACTTACCCGTATCTTGGATTCAGTCATTCTTCTGTCCCTATTAGCTTCCATTTCTCCCGGTGTTTTACGAGCCCAAATTCGTATTCCTATGCGACTATAGGCCATCGCAAGGATTCCCAAGGGAAGGAAATATTGAAGGACCATGGTGGCGAAGCTGTAGTTACCTCTGTGATCCCAGTCCTCCGAGCAATATGTGATACCATTCTCGACGTATACAATGGTGTATATAGCAGTTGGTAGACCCAAGGCACCGGAACTAATCCATATGAAGCCAATAACCAAAAGGGTTCCGGTGGAGCCGAGTCTTGGTCTCAGTGGGTGGATTATAGCCATGTATCGCTCCATACTGATTGCAACAAGCGTAAAGATACTGACAGATACAGACACACTCTGAAAAAACGATACTGCTTTGCACATCACTGGACCAAAGGGCCACGTCATATACAGAGTCGAGTAAAAGGTGAAGTTAACACACATAACTGCCATAAGTTGATCGCTAACGGCCAGATTAACAACAAAGTAGTTAGTAACTGTACGCATTCTGCGATGACCCAACACGATGTAGCAAACAATTGCATTACCACCGATTCCAAACACTGTTATTAGGCCAAATATTATCCCAAAAATAACTTGCAACCACACGGGCTCGTTATAGTACTCCACACAAACATCAGGATATCCCCCAATGCTGTCGTTGCTGTACGATCCATTCATTGTTTATCAATTAATCCGTTCTTTTCTTTTATAGAAATGTCACTTCAGAAGATAAACCGTAGAATCACAGTTTGTCGCATTCAGGTTCGGCCTTTCAAACATCAGATACTGTTGAATAATTAGATAAGAATAATTAAATAGAAACATGAGATACTCTTGAATAATTAGATAAGAATAATTAAATAGAAACAAATTAACAAACGGAAATGTTGAGGGAGGAAGGTAAGGGATAATAATGAAAGCTACCTTCAAATATTACACTTGTTCCAAAATACTATGTCCAATGAAGCCAATCAATTTGAAGTCATTTTTAAAATCTCAAAATAAAACCACTCTTGCAAGATCGTTTAAATAGAAGTGTACAAAAAATAAACAAAACTAACAAAATAAACAAAAGTACTAAACAAGTAATGAGTAAATTAATGTTAACAATGTGTTTAATATAGTATATAGGTCGTAATGGAAAGACGGGTGTGATTTTCAACTTCGATACACTATTACATAAATGAACTTGAATTAGGAATTTTTGTATTAAGTAACAATAGTATTGATTGCATTTGTGTAGGACTAATTTTCCTTCATTCTTTGAGAAACATTTATCCCACGAGTGGTCAATAAACTCTAGTATCCCGAAGGGCTTGCAACGTTCTACCCAACTCTTTAGTGCTCGTCAAATCTAAGCGTTCTATCTGATAAAATTACCGTTAGAATTACTGCTGCTCAATCATTCACGGCAATTAATCTTGTCTTTCAAGGAGTAAGATTTCCTGATTACAAGTACAATCAGATTAAATTTCAGGAACGTGTCTTTAACAAGAGCTGAATGGTTTTACAACATTAACGAGCTGTAAGTGTATATCTCGGCTGAAACAAACGAGTGACAGCATGTTAATAACACGACTCAGTAGAGCCATCCAATCATTGTTTGAGACCGTCAACCCTCCTACACGTTAGGGGTTTGAGTAATTAACAAAAACAGCTGCTCGTACAATGGTCGCTCCAATAACTTCATGGTACTTTTGGATGCACGCTGAAATTTCTATGAGGAGACCCTCAATAGTTCATCAAGATCAGTCAGAATACAGGTTCATTATGTAACTTATCATTCATGACAATCATCAGATCAATGGCTGTTTGCTAATATACGACCCCCCCCCCCGAATGAAAACAGAAGAAGCAAAATGACAAACGAAAACACAATGAAGTACAGGCGTTATCTAAATAGTTTAGAAATAACACGTATTGGACCTAGTACAAGTAGTAAAAAGCAAAACGCGAAATACACAGTGGCGTAATTAGGGCATGGGTAGGGGCACGTGACTCCGTCGTATTAAGGTCCAATAGTTTCAATGTTTAAAAACTATTCATTCTACACGCGGAAAGTGTATTTGGGTTTTTTTATATTCACGTCAGATTATCTTATATCAAAAACCACTCCTTGTGATCCATGATTTCACTCTGGAAAATTTTCTGGCGATGGAAATACAATGACCTTTGTCATTTCCGCTGTCTGACAAGACTGGCTATTCAAAGGGTCTTTCTTCAGAGGCTAATTTGTGTGACCTAATTAACGTAGGTAACGGTAGGGGAAGCTAATCCAAGGAGTGGTGAACTTGTCCAAAATGAGCACGTTATCATTATGCAAATAATGTTTCCCAAGCGCTGTGCGTAATGGTATAATGCTGATTTTAAAGTTTTACTGAGCTCATTTATAGCGCCAATAATCCTCCCATGCATACTTCATGAGAAACAGGTCATATTGAATTATCCTTCTCAAAGTATAAATGCAGTTAATAACCTGAATATCTTCGGTGTCTAGTTGTTTCGATCGTAATCTTCAGATTTGTACTTTTTAACAGAAAAATATATTTAATCTCAAATAAACAAGACATATAATAAAGTCGGTTAATTTGAACATTAAATTGTAAATACCGAACAAAGGGTAAAAATCAAGTAGTGAATTGAAGGCAAGAGGATGTCAGCCAAACGAGACTACAGTTACATTATGAAGTGTGTACAGCCCAGAGCACAGGGCTCACAGGTGCATCAGACAGCCTAATGTAGACAAAGCCATAGTCATAAAGCCTATTGTAGACAAAGCCATAGTCATAAAGCCTATTGTGGACAAAGCCATGGTCAAGATATGCCACGTATGGGTCTATGAGTTACTAATAGTATCGTAGTTCTTCAACCTTGACCCTAAAGTCACAAGCCACATTTAAGGCCTTGGCGCTGGCATTGTAGCCAACAGTGCTGGCCTTGGCCTTAAGGACAAAAGCCCTAGCCTTGGCCTTGAAGACAAAAGCCCTGGCCTTGGTCCCGCAAAATAATACTAACTTTGAGCGAGGAAATACTTTGTGCTCAACATGGATAGAAATTCAGCGCAAAATCGAAGCGAGCTGAGGTTAAACAGTCACAATGTTCTCAACTTTGCACGTGCGATAAAGGACCTCTCCTTCGGCTCGGTCCTTTTCGTGCGTGCAAAGTTGAGAACAGTGTGACTGTTTATGGCCAACACAACACTTAACTTTTTATAAAGAAAATTGCATATTGTTTTTTGTTTTAAGGATTTGTGTTATATTTTTGTACTTTTGACTTTCATCAAAAATTGTTGAATGCACAGTTTTAGTGACGGCTTAAAGTGTTCCTACGAGCAATGCTAAACAATAACTGATAATTAAATTAAGAGGATAAAGTTGCGACGTTTTTAAATCTGTAAATGCTGGGCAGATTTGGGCATTAGGTTGGCTCAGTGCTTTCTTTTTCTGCCGTTCTCTGTGGACACGGGTTCAAATCCCACCTCAGACCTGAAGCCTTAACAATTCAGTTTATTTCACAGGTTGTATGTTAAATCAAGTTGGAGGCAGATCGTTGGTACGGAACCTTACAATAAGTAAATATCTTTCAGTGCAAAGTACAACAGTGGAAAGAGTTTAAGTATTAAGGTGATTGGTAATAAATGTGTGTGTGCCTCTTTGAATGCAGTATGTGATACTAATATGGTTGACAATTCAAATGCTTAGTTTCTAAAATAAGATCATGTACTTCTTTGAGTATTATGCTTGAGGATGCAATATCGTGAACAATGGTGTAGAATGTACCAGGAAAGTAACTCTATACTCTCACATTAAAATACAATACATGAGCAATAGAGGAGCATGGTAGTAGACAGTATCAACATTTTTATTTTATGAGAATGCAGCATAAGGATAATATGACTTAGTAAACAGCACCATAGACTTTCAGTACTCTCGCTAATGAAAGGTTAAGAGCATTCCCCTACATACAAAATTACACTTCACTTCTGAAATAGCGTTTGCAATATAAGCATGTAAGTTCCTTCATTTTAGCTGGTCGGTTCACTTAGGCGCACGTATGCCTGTCGGTTTCGTTATATAGGCCTGTCTGTTGACTCACATAGGCTTGTCGGTTTCTTCATATAGGACTGTCGGTTCCTTCATATGGGCCTTTCTGTTCCTTCTTCTAGGTCTGTCAATTTATTTATATAGACCTGTCCTTTCCTTTATGTAGGCCTGTCGGTTCCTTTATTTAGGCCTGTCGGTTCCTTTATATAGGCCAGTCGGTTCCTTTATAAAGGCCAGTCGGTTCCTTTATATAGGCCAGTCGTTCCTTTATATAGGCCTGTCGGTTGCTTTATATAGGCCAGTCGTTTCCTTTATATAGGCCTGTCGGTTCCTTTATATAGGCCTGTCGGTTCCTTTATATAGGCCTGTCGGGTCCTTCTACAGTAGGGTCAGGAACCACCTTACTATTTATTTGATTGAAGTAAATAAGTTATTAGTTGTGATATACATCAGTGTTACACCAATACTGATAATAGCTCAGAGGTTTAAATATACACGAAACTCTACATTGACATAAAAAGACTTTATGCACGTATAGTACGCAAATTAACTCAAGCTATACAAATTTGCTTTGAATATACAAACATTCCTCCTTCAATAAAATCATGTTTATTGCTCTGAGAAGCTGAACATAGGGTCGATAGCGTAAAAGGGGAGTCCATTGGTATTGCAAATGCGAAAAATCGTGCTGGTTTATTTGTACTGTAAATACTTTTTTCAAGGATGGAGTTACCCTTTAATAACGTTTCAAGTTTTCATTTGACGTTTAAAGTCAACATTTCGATGATTGTGGCAATCAGTTATTTGACCTATGTATCTTTGGTCTGTGGATGAACAGATTCATTCACTATAGTTTTTATTCCTCTTCTTTTCAATAAACATTGTATGGTCGCAACATGTGAAAAAATATCAACTGAGGTGCTCACATTCAAAGAGAAGACTTCAAAAACGTTTTATAGTCTTTTGCTGGAGATTTTGTCCCATTTCACATACTTATTTCGATTTGAAAAATCGACGACCAGTGTTATTTTGTTCCTTCGAAATAGAAGTGTTATTTTGTTCCTTCGAAATAAATACGAGGGAATACAGATTGATTTGATAGGACAAATTAATCATTTCCCTGAGGTAATTTTGTTCCCTCAAAATGTTTTTCATTCCAAAAATATTATTTTGATCCCCGAAATGCGCTTTCGTTCACTCGAGCTATGCTATAGTTCCCACAAGATACGCTTTCTTTCCCTCCAGACATGCATTAGTTCCCACAAATAATACGCTTTCGTTCCTTCAAGACATGCTTTCTTTGCCTTAAGATTATGCTTTAGTTCCCTTGAATTACACATTCGTTTCCTCGTATTTAGGGCTTATCGAAGGAATGAAATAACAATGCGGAGGAACCAAATATTATGCGGGAACATAATATTATTTTGAGGGAACAAATAAATTTAATCTTTTTTTTTCTTCTTTTTATCTTAAAAAATATTTCACCTGTCCGGCCCTTATGGGGCTCTCCGTCCAAAAAGTAAAAACTGGTCGTCGATTTTTCAAATCGACATAAGATTATGCTTTAATTCCCTTGAAATACACTTTCGATTGGTCAAAATAAACTGGCTTTTCCTCAAAATAAACTGTCGTTTCCTCAAGATATGCTTTCGTTCCCTCGAAATATGCTTAATAGTTCCTCCGAAATACCCTTCCGTTTCCTCAAAATACGCTTTCGTTCACTCGAGATATGCTATCGTTCCCACAAGATACGCTTTTGTTCCCTCGAGAAATGATGTAATTCCCCCGAAATATTATTTCCTTCCCCTGAACAAAAAAAGGTTAATTCCAGATTTAACTCAAATAATGAATTCGTTTCCTCTAAATCAAAGGTCGTGGGAAAGAAATCATGTTTCAGGGACTGAACAGTTTTTTGTCAGAAAACCTTTTCAACACTTTCAATAAACAAGAAAGCACCATCACTATCATATGTATTGTCAATATAAATCTTATTCAATCATCAAACAAGTTACTTAGGGTGTAAACATGAGTGAGGAAGTCCGTTCACAAAACAATTGAAACGTTGCGATTCTGAAACAGCGGATTTGAACAGCTAGGTGTACCACCTTACAAACCTGCAATGAATGTTACACGGTGGTCTGGCTCTCTATCCCTCCCTCATGTTCATGACATTGCAATAATCGTCGCTGGTTGTGTACGTTAAAACCATACAGTTCTGTCGTCGCTGGTCTGCTCGCACACGAACTGCAGAGCATTGATCCTTTGATTTTTTAAAGTTTGTTTAAGAAAAACTACCAAACGTGTAGGCTTCATTTCACAATGAAACAATTTGGGATACGCTGGATTGACAAAAAGATTATTTTACTGTAACGCAAGGTTTGTTTCTTCTTGATTTTGTTTTGTTTCCTCAAAAAAATTACGTTTGTATGTGTGTGTCAAATGCTGACCGTGTGTTTCTAGCCACCGATGACGTCAAGGGGTCACTGCATATCATTATCATAGATAAGCAGTTTTTGACTCTCGGCTGAAAAAGC
>CM021545.1:3675048-3689571 GCA_010994315.2 Pisaster ochraceus | reverse complement strand
TCATGTTGGTTTCTACCCTTACCAGTCCCAAACTCATCTTCAGGTTGGTTTCTATTCTTACCAGTCCCAAACTCTCATATTCAGGTAATTTGTTTTAATTAAATTTGACAGCATAGACCGTCGGGCTAGCTCGGTGATCTAGTGGTAAGACATCTGCTCTAGCAATGCAAATGTCGTGGCTTCGATTCCCATCCGAGTGATTGCCTGTGGATTTTGTTCACATAGCTCGGGAGAGCACTGAGCATACAGTGCTTAATACACATCGGTGTAAGGGTAGAACCAAGTTAGGCATAGACCATGTTTTACATTTTTTGACTGCAGTTGAGTTTTAAACAAACGGGAATTCTAAACTATAGAGAAAAATAACCAGATTTCTTACTGCATTTTAAAACAGCACTCCCTTTAATTTGCTCATTGGTTTGACTCGTGATGTTATGATGGGTAGATAGAAGATATCTCTAGGTCTGACTGGAATCAACGGTTTATGATTGTGTCTTTGGGCAGAAGCATAAGACGAGTTCGGTTTGCTTTGATGACGAGGTGAAGATAGCGTTGAACCTTGGGGGTTCTGATGTGCCACATCGGCCTATACTTTCTCGGTTGATTGGAATATAAAAACAAACATTCACTACACTAACAATCGGCTCTTTTCTCTTGACTAAAACAAGACGTCGCCCAGACTAAAGATGTTTGCCCGATTAGGACCGATTTCACGATAACAAGATCATTTAAAAGTACTGATAAGCCTTTCTGATAGGGTCGAGAAAGTTGAACACTTCTAATTGAGACAAAGATTGAAAAACCTCGCATTATCTCATCTAACCCACATATTAAATTTAGTGCATAAGCGATCGTAGCGTTTCTATGCACTGTATATGCAGACGTGTTTAATTTGTTTTATGGATTCAAAAATTATAAATAACAGTTAATTAAATTGGAAGTTAATTAATGCAAGCACGTAATTTCGATGCTAGCCCTGTAGGCAGAGAATGGTAACCATAACTTCAGAAAGCAGAGCCGTGAAATGGTGCTACGATCATCACGGAATGGCGTCTTAACGACTAGCCGACTCCAAGGTAGCACATAGGACTGAATTCAAACGGTGTAAACAATGTGCAGATCGCGTTAATCTTTTATTGCCACAATAGGACGCTGAGGCAACGTGTTCAAAGTGAGTGATATGAGCAGTTTTTATTTGCCGTGTGAAAAGCCAAATTTCTTACAATCAACGCGAGGATTGTGTTAATCTTTGATATACAGGGTGGTTAAAAGAAAAGTGCACCCACCTTTACACTTTTATTAAAGCAGTGACTGTTGAGCAGTAACGGTAAAATAAAATCTAAGAAATAAGTTTGTTTGTTTTCAAAATATGGTAGTTTAAAGGGAAGTTTATACATTTGTTAATATCTATAAAGATAACTTGCTATAAAAACTTACTTGGTTAGAAGTACAGCAGCTTTCGATAGTTTAAACATTTTGAGAAACATTTCAATTAAAAAAAACGTGGTTTTGGAAAAAAGATATAAGTTTTATCCCCCAAAAGTTTAATCTGAGAACCGTTTCTGTCAGAAGCGTTTCTCAGATTGTGTATTCATATTAGGGATTATTCTTCCGGATTCTCAGCGATATCTCAAAAACCGAAGATATGAAACGTTTACACTTTTTTTTATATTTATATATATCTACAGTTATATAGGATTAAAACAACCGAACGGTTCCAAAAACAAAAAGGTGGACTTTGCCTTTAATGATATCTTGTGCAAAAATTGATTTATCCACGACTACACTGCATACACAGCAAAGATAGCATCTCTTTTGTAATCTTTTTAATAATAAATAGGCACTAAATAAACTTGTATAACTCATGAAGCTCCTAACTTCAGATTCATTCTGTGACAGGTGGTTTTAAAGTCCAGGATCAATCACTGTTGGCCAGGTTAGCCTCAAAGTGGTTGAAAAGAGCAGTCGTGGACAAATCAGTTAAGATAACCTTTAAGCTACCTGTATTTTTTACAGTTTGTTTTCAAATTTCTTCACCGCTAATGCTTAAGGGTCACCCCTTTCATATAATCTATAAAATAAATTGTAAAAACCTATAAGTCAGTAGGTAAATATGGCTATCAAATATGGGTACAATTTTTAACCACCCTGTATTATTAGTATCAACTGTCTTTTTAAATACTGAAAATCGATCTTCGAAGCAAGCACCGCGGTTTATTGCTAATGTTTTTGTTTACTTTATGCAAGAATTGCACTCATGGGCACTGTCTTCTTAAAACTGATTAACATATAAAACAAATATAGACATAATTTAGACGCAAAGACGTAATTTTATGGAGCCTAAAATTTGGCTTTGCAAAACGGAGGAACGTGTATTCACAAATACAATATTGAGAGATATTTGTGTGAATCATTATGTTCTTATTAAAACATCAGTTCAACCACATACGGTGCAAATAGACATTTGTGTATGCTAAATTCTCCTTGTCGGGGAGGGGTAGCAGATAGTCATTGCATATCCCCATAAAACGTGGCTTCTCCAAGCTCTGACATTTCACAGAGGATACGATTCAAACAAACCGTAATTTGTAGCTAATCAGATACATAACATTATGTGCTATATACATTGGATATAATAAACCACATCAGTCTGACATAATGTTCTGTTAGACATAATTATGCGGTCGTAATGAATCGTCTGATTTAATGGTCTGTCGGACATAATGTGTCGGACATAACAGTCCGTCGGACATTATAGGTTGACATAACGGTCCGTCGGACATACTGGTGCGGTCATAATGACTCGTCTGACATAATGGTCCGTCGGGTCGGACATATTATGTCAGGCATAATGGGCCATCGGACATGATAAGTAGAACATAACGGTCGGTCGGACATAGTGATGCAGTCGTAATCACCCGTCTGATTTAAAGGTCTGTCGGACATAATGTGTCGGACAAAACGGTCCGTTGGACATAATGTGTCGGAAATAATGGTTCGTCTGCCATGATAGGTAGGGCAAAATGGCGCAGTCATAATGAATCATCGGACAAACTGTTTCTAAAAAAGGTTGTCAGACACATATTTTTATAAACAATTTGCCAAGCACACTTTTATTTTTGCGATCAATTACATAGTTTTAATGATAATGTGAAAGTTAGTTGAGCAAAATTCGTAATTGTTGACAAGTAACTGGAAACAGAGGTAAGTCTTATAATTTATAAATTTGTTAATAGGGCCTATATTAATTTGTTAAACTTCATTTAGATTTTTTCTTCTTTTTTTATCCTAAGACGTTAACACAAGTTGAACAGGGCTGTCATATATAATACAATAGTATAAAGAACTGTCATCGGAAAATGTGTACAACCAGACCCCTGCCAGCGGTAACAATATAATTATATAATTATTAAAAGGGAGACTGCACACAAATGGCTTTTAAAATCACACAACAGTAAAATATTAAAACAAAAGCAATTCTAAAACATGACAGAAACAAAATACCCATTAAACGCCCTTTAAAAAAAACTCAGGAGGCAGGGGAAAAATAGTAAAAACCCAAATGAAACTAAGGTGCCGAAAGATTCTCCTCGGCCTGCCACGAAGGGACTTTAACCCTCCAAAGTCAACACATTCCTGGTATCCACAGTGAGTTCCAACAACATATATCTTCCACGACTAAATTTGACTTTCCCAACAATATGATATAATGTGTATATCCATAAGCTACGTAACATTAAAGTGTTTGAAGGACCAGTATCACGTACACGCTTGGTCCCAGAAGTTCAAATAAGCACAAGACTTGCATTGTATGATAAACCAGGCGTGCTATTTGGTCTTTGGAAACAAAGTAGGAATATTCTATCGAGTACAACGACTGACCTACATGTACACATGGTGTAGGCTTTAATAGACATTTCAGGTCATTGAATCACAATTGTTCTGTTTTTTTCCCAAAGGCAAAATACATTCGGAAATGAGGCTAAGGCAGGAACAATACGACGCCTGATAAACAAGGATTTAATAAATAGGATAAAGTGATTCGTCAGAAAAAATTGTGGGTCGGACATAATGGTTCGTCGGACACAATGGGTCGGACATAATGATTTGCCTGGACACAATGGGTCGGACATAATGATTTGCCTGGACACAATGGGTCGGACATAATAGTTCAACATTCTTGGTGATCCAGGTTGGGCATAATTGTGCGTAACACACGTCGATACACTTTTCTTGAGAGCCAAATTTGTTCAGGTTTGGGCTGTGTGAATTAAACATGTAGTTACTTAAGCTATTTAAGGGTGTCTGCCATAGCACTTCAGGGCAGTCTGAGTGGTCCGTATGCTACGTGAGGTATGGGGATATGGTCAATGGTTTTCGATCTAATATTCGCACCTCTGTCGATTAGTAAAGTGTTCGCACTGACAAGGGAGACATTATGCTAGTGGTTAACAAACAGGACGCTGCAAAACAATGCCAGAAGGAAAACCATTTAAAAATGCGAAAGTGAGCTAGTGCAATGATTGAAGTAAAGCACTTATCACAAGAAATCACGTAGAAGTTTAAAACTTGTATAAGAATGTTTTGTTTAGTAAACGTTCTACTTTGGTGGATTCGTAGGAGCGGGGTAGCATAAAAGAGATAACACAAAACTCGGTCTCTAAATATTGTTTACGCGAGGTCGACTGACGCATGGTTGATAAATTGCTTTTGGTTTTGTATGAAGCACAGTTACATCACACTTGATTGAAGCCATTGTATACGGTACCTGAGGAGGAACTCGTATCACAATTCAATTGGGACTACTTCTTAACCATTCAATGACTCAATCCGCACAATTTTATTTTATAACTACTTTAGAACATATAAAAAATCACAAGGGAAACCGACTAGGTAAATTTTTAATAATTTGGGGTTGAATAAATTGACTAGAGCGGGATTAGAACCATCAACCTCCGGTTAGACGTGTCGGCTCTATCAACTGAGGTATTTAGCCCTATATTCGCGGTCTCTCTATTTTGTTAATATATTGTTTGCACCATTAATTAATTTTTCCTGAACGATAAAAACAGAACAAAAATAAAGCTCCATTAAAACACTTTGTTTACAGCTTTGCTACTGAAACAATTTAACTACCCTCAATAAATTAATTCCCCCATGCTAATCCTCAGCATTTCAAGAACTATTTGTAACGGTCGTCGTGTCGTCGGGGTGCAAAAATACAACGGATCAAAATCATCTCTTTTAGAGAAATGTGAAGAACTAGATAGTGTAGAGTGGCATTGCGAATGTTGTTGCAACCTTTCTCAACACAGAGGGAAGTATGTACTCATTACTCACAAAGAAAACTATCACTCAGTCATTGGGGTAGCAGTTTTCTGTCGCATCCCTCTCTGTTGACAAGGGAAATCATGCATAGAACGCACCTGTCGTTATTGCACAGGTATTGTTTGTACATCGCAAAAACAGCCGGCGGAAACCCGGTCACCTGCATAAAGCAACCAATCTACAGAGGGAAACGCTTTATAATTACTGTGAATAATTGGTGAGATGTCAGGCTAACGGGACCGATAGGTTTCTAGTACTTTATGCCGGTTTGTAATGAAAGGCAGATGAAGGAGACCAGTTTTTACCATCAATATTTAAGGACAAGACTTTGTTGACGATTACGACAAGCTTAATGATTTCCAGCATGCTCTAAACGACTACAACGATGAATTCTAAAATACAAAAAAAATAATAAACATTGGATTTGTTATCTTGCTTAGACATGAAAACCTGTGCAAAAATGTACGTTAGTAACTAAAGCTGACTCATTCAAACTGGGTTTTAGAAGCAGAACGGACACTACACGCTATACTATTCTGTACATACGAAATACTCATTTGAACGTACAATTTGCTCATTCGTTCGGACGTACTGCTAAATCGTACATACTATTTCGTACATGCAATTTAGTACTTCGTACGAAGAAGGGTTTATTTATTTTTAAGTATGGTTAAGATTATGTGTATACAGATTAGTATTCCGCACATACCGAATATTGATTCCTATGTAAGACTTAAAAGTATTTCTGACGATAGTAATGCTTAACACAAAATTATTTTCGTGCTCAATTAAATACCATGACTGTTTTAAGGCTAAAAACCCTAAAGTAATGTGAAGATTTTGTTGACAATAGTATAAGTATGGTAAAAGGTGATAAGACTGTAGATAGTTTAGACTAATTTAAGAAAGGATTCCCTTTGAAGTAATACTGTTGGGGTAATTTTTTTCAGATTTCTGAGGGTTGGAGTCCGTTCGCGAATGCCGCAGCCAGAGATGCAGTTGGTACCCGCTGCGCTGTCACCTATCAAAACGTGGACGGACTGACGTTCTTATGAAAATACCGTGACAGTTTCTTGCTTTTTTCAGCAAATAGACACTGTACTCAGCTGCAACTTTCCCATGTGACCTTTAATGTATCTTTCTTTAAAAGTTTGCCTCTGAATCATTCTGTTTGCAAAAACTAATATACGGCCCTACCTTTAAATAAAACTAATATACGGCCCTATACCTTTAAATATTTTAAAATGTTCCCTTTCAATAACTTTGGACATTTAATCAATTAGTTTCATTAAATAAATTGTTTGTTCTCGTTGAAACAAGAAAATAAGACACAGAAACAAAAGAAATCAAGTCGATCATCCCTCAAATAAAATTCATACTCTCTAAATTGTGTTTGCGAAATAAAAATCCTTAGACGAAATGTGTGTCTTACGTAGTCGCAATAGTAGTCGCATGTACCGATGCTAAATACTAATTCGTATCTACAAAATACTATTCCGTAGGCTGTAAACACAATCATAATCTGATGTACGTATTTTGTTGGCGATGTAAAAGTTGTTAAAAGTCTCCACTGCATGCAGAGCATACACCTCACATTGAAACCAGAATAAACTACAGCCTATCGGGTATTCTTTGCAGATTGGTAAGCAGCATTAGCAATTCTCTGTATAATGCTTGGATAGCATGGTTGGTGTACCTGTAATCATAATTTGTAGGTGCTCTTAACAATTCCTGTCAATGGTCCATGACTTGATCACACAGTATGAGCCCTAGCAAATAATAACATCCATTAGGCCAAAGGGGCCCTACATAATGGTCCAGTGTCTCACATCAACCATAACAAGAAGTTCAGTAAGATTCAGCAGTCTCAATACCCTCGAAGCGAATATCAACAAGGGGGACTTTAAGGACGAACAACGAGTATATCCCATGGAGTATACGAAGCACAGAGAAACAAGTCTGAATAACCCATCGAGTATATGGAAACAGTCTGAGATAACAAGGTTGACATTAGTGTAGTCATCTCCTCTATGCAGTCTGTCAAGAGACGTCTTGGTTGAAAGGCGTCATTAACTTTAATACAAGACACACGTTTCACTAAGTATAGTGTCTGAAACTATTTTGGCTCGGAGGGGAAACCGGAACATAAGCACGTTCACTTGTTTTAAGCCCATTAGAAACACACTGCCGGTGCTCGACACCATACAGTATATGCTATAATTGAGATGCACTCAGTCCATATAACATTACACAGACTTTTAGAGCAGTGCTAAATTGTTTTCTTAATTGTTAAAAAACCCACTACGTTTCTTTGTTTGTTTTTCCCCCGATCAATTTATTTTTCCCCGATGTGACTTAACGAGCACATTCTAAATGCAAAGGATATAAAAACAAACTTTGGCAATCCAAACAAGGTTGCAGGTTTCTTGCAACTACTACTCTAGCGATACGAACAGACCATCGAGTGTTTTGTCTCCGACTGTAGACTGTATGCCTAAACACATTGAAAATCTGCATTACACGTCAAATCTGCAATACACCTTTTCGTTTAGTTGCGTGCATTTTTCCCTTGTTCCCCTCTGACATGTCAAATGTTGCATACTCAGATCGAGCTCCCCATCACACAGCAATACCATGACGTGGAATACAAACTAAAGAGTTCAATGGTTTCAACGGACAGAGTTCATCAAAGTTGTTGTTTTTTATGACCGCTTCCTCGGTAGATCAGCGAATCGCTGTAGAATCATGGATTAGAAAGACAAATGGAACTTATATCCTGTGCTTGTCGTGAAACATTCAGCATTATGCTTGAATGAGCAGTGAACTTAATCAACTAATAAATTTTGAATGAAATCGATTTTAATGGGTGGTCAATGTTTTCAAATTACGGATTAAGATACATTGATTTCTGTTCCAGAGGAGGTGTGTATCACAAAAGTGACGGTAGTTTAAAGGCATTTAATAACACGTATGTTACGCACCATTATGTCCTACATGGACCATAATGTCCGACTTTATTTTTGAACCATTGTGTCCGCCCCATTGTGTCCGTAAAACCATTGTGTCCGCCCCATTATGTCCGTAAAACCATTGTGTCCGCCCCATTATGTCCGTAAAACCATTGTGTCCGCCCCATTATGTCCGTAAAATCATTGTGTCTGCCAACAATGGTTTTACGGACAAAATGGGGCGGACACAATGGTTCAAAAATTAAGTCGGACATTATGGTCCATGTAGGACATATTGGTGTGCAACACACGTACAACCTTTATGTCTGAATAGTCGAACCAGTCTGGTCGGAATACCTTTTTCATGATGCATCCCCGAAGACAATTCTTGATCGTTTTTTCGTGACTTTAAGTGAATGGGGTCTTGATAATGACAGTGCATGATGCGACATGTTTAGTGTACCACACAACTCCCTGGGCTTTGTGAAGAATCCCTGACATACGACTTGCCACAGCGGAATAATAAACGACTAACGTTGTAATGATATTAACACCTAAAAAACAAACAACTGAAACAACCACAATGATTAACCAATTAACTCAGCATCTAACCTGCAACAATCGCTTGTCTTTACATTACATTCAAGGTATTAGGGTTTCAAGTCATTTTGCTTACTCCATTTTGTTTACATCTTACAAATTAAAGATTGGTGCGTCATGGATTAGCTGCTTTGCATTAACAGATGATTCATTTCATTTTCCAATACTTTAAGAAGTGAACGATGAACAGCTATCTTTAAAAACAAACATCAACGGCGTATTGTTCCCGCAGGGCTGGGGCGTTTTTTCCCCCAAACCACTGACTCCAACCTTGGCTTACATGGCTGGAAAAATACCCCGCCCCAAAGCCTGACCTTTCAAAAAATAAACTTAATGTTAAACCTCTTCGAGAAATAATGTGGGAAATACTGTACGGTTCACCTTAAAGAGTCCAAGATTCACACAGCAATTCAATTACGTTGTCAAAACTGGCGTTAGTTTGTGTTTACTAACAAAAAACAAACAACTTTAGTGTGTCGTGAATTCAAATACTTGTTTAGCTTAGAAACTCCATAAAATTGAAAATGCCAAATGCGTAGTCTTTGATTAGTGGGACTTGGACATTTCCAACGCTACTCTGGCGCTATGCGTGTTTAAGATAAGTGTCGAGGCGAGGAGTCCAAAGGTCATCGACGCAGCTCTAGGTTTTTTCATCAGGCTTTGTTGCGAAGACACTTTTGGGCTGGTTTCGGAAGATCGCTTAAACACAATCCAGCAAACAAATTTGACCCATTCTTCCATTTTTGGCCAGTTTCGTAGTCAAGAGTCTGTTATCAATGGTCATTCATTTATTTATTACCCTGTATCCATTACCTGTAATCAGCGCCAAATAGATCAAATATTTAGGATTGTAGACCTCTTTAAAGGTTTTTAACAAGATGATGTACACCGTTGAGCTGAGATGACCGTCATATTATACGCTATTGAATTAACTTCAGAGTGAAAATATGAACCTGTACAGTTTAATCAATATTCTCTCGGTAATTTTCGAGCACTTTGTCTTCCAGTTTATTTTTCTATACTCTGACTACGAATTAACGTATTCACTGTGCTGTAAACGTGGAACCAATTTCCATGGAATGCGCAAACGTAATTGGCTCAGATGCCGTCTCGTCGGAGCGCTTACACCAAGCATATTATAACGCTTATTAGATTTTTTTCAGCGAGCAATTCGATTTAGGAGCACTGTATTGAGCCTCGGACTGGGCGCACCACGAACCTTAACCAGGTCCTATGTTAAGAATTGGTAAAAGTGATTGCGTTAATAATATAAAGAACCTACACGAATGGCCAAAGGGAAGTTTGGCTCCACAAAGCTGAAGGAATAGATTCGGAGGCTTTAAGATTGTGGCATTACTCGAGCTGGCTTTGTTATGCACAGGTTTTCAGGATGCATGGGAGATTTTAATTAGCGAATACCTTTCCTCCCTTTTTCTTCTTTGATGAAAATGTTATGCACATTAGTATTCGTTATAATATCTGTTATAAGTTTTACTTGGAGTTAAACAAACGGCTAATTAAGGAAAAATATTGAGTACAAAAAAAATGTTTAAAACGGGGAAATTTAATCACGTTAAAACTTTTAGAACCTGCACGAAGTGTAACGTAAAAAATATTTGATTTGAATCATATTTGCTTTAGACATGAGGTTTGGAGCGTAAATAGAGGCCGAGTTAAGGAGGGGAAGCCTGGATATTACTGACTAGGCGTTGGTCAATATCAAGCTGTATCCACCTGTATTTCTATATTCAAGATTTACCTTCATATCTCATGATATAAAATGGCAGGAATAACAACCAATAGATTACTATAGAAACAAAGTATGAGCTAAAATGACGAAGCCGTTGAAGTGAGATAGCAGTACCTTACAATGGCCCAGTATCTCAAGGTGTACATTTGACTATTTCTTCTCGTCGCCAAATTCTGGCAAATCTGTGTAGAGTCTCACGAGACGCGCATGTGATCATGATCAGGATAAGCTGTATAGGAAGGCACAACGGGGAACACCAACTTACCAAGTAGTAACATTCTCAAAATAACATCTGATTATGTCATTGACATGCCTACGGTTTCAGCAAACGACGTCAACACTTTGATATAAGAATTGATTGTATATCGTCCTTACGAGGTAAGTTTGGACTGAACAGCCAAAAGCGAACCAATGTTATCACATGAGACCGTTAGCACAGACTATTGTAGATGACTTTTAATAAAAAAGATTACAACATTATTGGAAACAAATGTTGGACACGAACAAGATCAAATGAATATTTTCCCCTATAATTAATAACTCCACAGTTTGACCTCCTCCAAATAAACAGAAAGGTTTTTTGTATTATATAAGCTGTCGTAGCTTGTACGTAATGAGTCATCGTGGTTAAGAAAAACTGATACTAACTATATAGCATGCACACAACAACTAGGTTCAATGCTCGCCTTGCTTCACCGCTAAATTCTGTACCCATAACAACGTTCTCTTAATGCTTCTAGCTCCAGGGTGCGATTACTGAACAGTTCTTTCACTTGACATTTATTATCTATGCATTCTTTGAAAAAGCAAGAGCATATTATCGCACAGAGTACCTTTCTATGACTTATCAAAGGGTTATGATAGTGAATCTTTGTCGATTCAATAGAGGTGTCAAATTACAGCAATAACTACCAAATAAACACCGACCGAAATTGGTCACCGAAGGTACGCCCTACCTTGTAGCAGATCGGTTTTATTTTAGATTGGATGCTGTTTGATTAACCTGCTTACCAAGAAAAATGCACCAACAATATTCTTTAATTGTGTAGGTCGTTATTTGAATGTGTTGGACATTTTCATCCGTTAGGTGGAACTTTAACAGAAAAGCCCATTTCAGATCATTTTATGAAAACTTCATTGATCTGTGTATGGTAGCCTAAGGTTATGTTTGCAGTAGATGGAAAACGAACTAATTTCAGAAAGTATTATATTATTTTTAAGAAATCACGTATATTTGATACTCTAGTTCCTTGAGTGAAATCACAATAAAGAGAGACTGTATTATAAAAGAATGCTTGGGGAAAAATAGCAGTGTGGACACGGTGCTCTATCTTGGTAAATAAATTCCAGTGTAAGGCCACTGGGCGTGTGTATTCCTTTACCCCTCCTTCACTTGTCAACATTGAAGTGATACGGCCCCAGGCAGTGTTTCCTTTATCTTTTAATCTTATGAAAAGACAGTTATATTCATATCAGAAGCCTTCCATAAGCTAATCGAGATATGCCTTAAGGGTACGTTCCCTCTGTTTGGTCGCTGCATCGCCTGGGATTACTAAGTCATATATGGATATGAGATAGATGCAACGTAAAAACAAACAACTTAATAATACAACCGTGCTTATTTCAAGAACGTCGAAGAGTCATTGCTTGCAGCACATGACGCTTGTAGTCTAAGGCCCCTTTCCAAACTACTTATAGCCTGGGCTCCGTCAGTCATTTTGAAAATGGGCACTTTTGGTACGGAGCTTTTACAGACAGATGGAGCCTCAGCCGGAGCTAGAGGCAAGCTCACGCCGCGGTTCCATTCAGAGGCCACAGGTAAATCCAAACACCAATTTCAATAAGTCAATATTCAATAAGTCAATATACATGCAGTGACAAAACTGCAGACACCAATACAGGCTCACTTCCAATGCAACTCTAAAACTCAACTCTAACACGTCGTTTCTTTAGAGTTTGTAAATTTACAATTCACTTACAGTTTTTCAATACAATGTATGGACATATATTTTAAGCATTAAGAACCAATTTATCTACAACACGAACTGACCCCTGACCACTACGTATTACTCTCAGACACCCATGTTATGTAGTATGGGAACGTTCCTTAACAAAAAGACGTTCCGAATCATTAACCCCCCCCCCCCCCCCCCCCCCCCCCCCCCGTTCAGTATCAGAAATGTTTGTTACCCGGTGAGCCCCTTTTAAAAGTTCGTTTGATTAAAGTGCAATATGTTTCATTTTGGTGAACACAATCCATTCACAAAATATGGTCTAAACAGATGGAAAGAGGTCCCCTACAACCCATGAAACACCTTGCAATATAAAATGTTTTAAATTACACATGATCAAAAGAAAAAATAGTAATATAAGATATTGTGCTCATTGTATGCGTGCAGTGCAGTTCGGCCACCGTTACGTGGTGGTACTGTTCTTTACAGTTCGTTTCAGTAGCACGCAATTAAACCTTGAAACAGTCTAAATAAACAATGCATCTTACTTGTATGGCCAACTCTCAACAGGGACAGCTGTAATCCATGCATGCAAGGCTTGACAGGATGATTGATTGCCTTGTACTTGTGAGAGGGCCTTATTCAATCACCTTATCAGCTGGGGGTCTATAATATTGCCCTTAGGGAATTAAACAAGTCCGGTTGTTTGAGCGCCAATTTATGAGTTAAGGAATGCCCCTACCAGACTATGATTTTAACATCCAATTTGGCTTTGTTTCAAAAGGGAATATATGGATTTTGAAAAAAATGAAGAAAAAGATGGCGGAGTAAACGACTTTTGTTCACAAACGGACTTCTTTCTAAATAAGGGCTCATGCCACACCGCAGGTTTAAACAGCAACTCAGTCTTGGCACAGTGATACCAGGAGAATTTACGGCCATTCGGTTAACTTCACTCATTGTCGGCTTCCATGAGAAACGAACGATACCGTGTAATGTTGCCACCTTGCTCTATGGTCATCAGAATAGAAGCAGTAACTAAAGACATGATGTTGGACATGGTCAACTCATAGCATCTACTTTAAAGAGAACTGAATCACACTGAAACGACACTCTCTGGTGAGGAACCCAACTCCTGTTAACTATTGATGTTGGACATGGTCAACTCATAGCATCTACTTTGAAGAGAACTGAATCACACTGAAACGACACTCTCTGGTAAGGAACCCAACTCCTGGTAATTATCAAGACACCGATTTTGACTCCGTCAATGATCAATAACGTAAGATGAAATCTAGTCGCCCATCACACCACGAGTTGCGTTGACACATGGCACGTATGGCATGGCCTAGTGTATCAAATGCTTAAATGACATCTAGAGCCAGCAGATTGAAACCTTAACACCTAGGCCCAATTTCATGGCGCTGCTTACACCAAACCATTCCGCGCTAACCATCAACATTATTATGTGTGCAACTGGGCACTTGAGCACGGAGAGTAGACTGAGGTACACTGTGCCATTTCTAGGCGACTGGAACGATACGTACAGAGCGTGTGAAGAGGTCAGACTTCTGCGACTATTTAAAAAACACTTTTCCAAACGCCATGTTTGACTAATTACAACTTCATTTACAACTTTAAAAATGTTACAGAATGCAATGTTACGGAAAACTCAAAAGGCAACAAATAAATAGTTTAATCAAACCTGATTCGATAGTATGAAAATCCTCTCAGGCATCTCGACCAAGTCTCAATTATTTAATGGTATGAAGATATCAACAGACACCTAAACCTAGCCTTATTGAGTAGATTTTACCGAGGCCTCAACAAACACCCCGACCAAATCTCAATGAGTAGATGGTAGGGAGGACTCAACAGACACCTCAACTTTGCCTAAATGAGTCGATGGTAGGGAGTACTCAACAGACACCTCAATCTAGCCTAA
>CM021545.1:3657194-3669037 GCA_010994315.2 Pisaster ochraceus | reverse complement strand
GTTTTGGACCCCACAAGGACCGGTGGGTGTGTTCACACCCACGCAATTGTGTAAACGCGTGAAATCGGGGACCACCTATTGTTCCTCTTTTGTTTGGCAACAGCTCCCATTGGTTTTGTACAGAATTTCCAACTGGGGGACCATTACCAACCGGGGAATTTTACCCACCGGGGACCCTATTGTTCTCTGTTGTTATAGATTCGAACGTGTACGCAAACTCACATGCATACGCCCTTACGGATCCGGTGTGAGTGGTCATGCTATTGTTGTTCTATTATTCCATTTTCTGTTGGGGTACCACTATAACTAAGAAAATCTTGTAGGGTAGTATTGCTTCAATTGTTAAAAGTACCCCATTAAGTTGGCGTGTGTAGGGACATCCCTAATTACTCAGTGTGGGAAATATCACTGCGGTAATTTAGAGTTTGCACTTGTTTTTCTGAAAAAATATCAGTCTGAATCTTTACGCCCTTGCTGGTAACCGTTATCCTCTTGGCAAGTCCACTCGCCAGCAGGTCCATAGAGCTGTCATATGTATTTATGTTTTTTCATTTATATTGCGAAAATTCCGCATGAATATGTTCAAATGTGCATCACAAATAAACTGTACTCCAAACATGCAATCTTTGGTGTGAATTCCTTCCTCTTCTCTTCCCAAGTTCCAAAGTAATTCTTAGGACGATTATGACATTACTGATGTAGCTGGGTCTTTGTAACATTTAGGAAAAAAAGATTCAGATCGGCCTTTTTCCAAGAATCCTTTTAAGAAAAACATCGGAATCTCAATTCCAAAGAGCTTCTGATATTATAAGTTATAACCTATTTGAAGTGGGTGTAGTTTGCTGTGTTAATACGAGTTCTTTACCAAAACCATCAGCAACCTTGTGTGCGTCATTTTCGAAGGCTTTTTTTAAATTAGATATGTTTATAAAAACTGAAGGAGTTAAATGAATGTGCTGTTCTGAATGCAGACTTTGTCCGGCCATATTCGTAGTTCTTTCGTCAACGCCAATGCGGCTCAAGACATGCATTATTAACCTTTGCGTGACTATTAACTTCATTTGGTTCACATGCAGAGCTGCATAGTAATCTGTACTGGAATTAAGTATTACTTTATGTAGAATTATACATGGCATTAATCTTCAAGTTATAGTAAAATGATAATACTGGAAGCCGCTGAGTCGTTGAGAACAGTAACTGAATTTGTCCTATTTCAAAATTATCCGAATAGTTTCTCAATATTCCGAACGCATGATTCGACTTATGTAAGTTAATATTCACTCTGCATGTTTGTAAATTCTTGACCTTTGCCCTTAAACAAATTTACTTCAACGATGTTTGTTGAGAAAAATGCTTTGTTTGTGTTTGAAGTCTGACGATGTGAGCCATTAAGCACTATTTGAAGTCGACTACAATGCCAGTCCGTATGGCGCGAAGTACGACACTCAATCCGCATTGCTCAATCCTTAGTATTTCCTTGCATTTGTACTTCTATTCTTGAAGTTATTGTTAGGTATATTCTTTTTTTAAAGTGGTGTGATGTGGCCGAGCAGTTAAGAATACCGGACGCAGGCTCTGGTGTTTCTGATCAGCAGAGTGTGGGTATAAATCCCGTTCGTGACATTTGTGTCCTTGAGCAAGATACTTCACCATAATTGCTTTGTCCTTCGGATGGAACATTATTAAGCCGTAGGTCCCTTCTACGTTTGTGCATGTTAATAAGGACAACACATAGTTCACATAGCAAGCACCAATTTGTTACAATATTGTCTACGTCACTCAACTTTATTTTACAAATATGACACTGTGATTGGACGAATACTGTTTTTTATGTCATCATATAAATATAGGTTATCAGTCATAAAAAGCAGCCTATTCCACTTTCATGCATTCGTATTTAAGTGATTTTGCCTTCTCAGTTGACACTGTCAACCAATTTCACCTTAAGGCATGTGAATTTACATATCATTATTTTCGATTAAACTTATAAGCCGTTCTTTTTAGCCATGCGAGATTGGCATTCAGTTTAGCAGATTAGGCGCAACTAGATATATCAACAAAAAACTACTGCCAATTTGAATGCTGTTCACTGGATTGTTCATTTGAAAGATCATCTTTCTCAATAGGATTGCGCAAGAGTACATTTGCTGACACAGTATTGAAACTGAATGACTGTTTTGAGGAGCTTTCAATTTTGCACGAAATAGAATTAGCCGGGAAAGTACAGTTTAGAAAAGGGAACCAAAATTACTGCACTTGTCCAAGCTGTTAATTTGTTGGATTGGAGGTATTTAAAGGTCTTTCGTGTGTCGTTGATCATTTCATTTTCGTGCTGCTGAATCTCGCCAGGGATAATTTAGGCTTTCTAATTGCCAGCTGCATATTATCCCCCAAGTAATTCAGCTTATGTATGAGGTGACTTGTTAAACATGTTTCACTTTCAAGCAATATCAAGCCTGATAGGTGCTGTACATTATTGCAATATCAAGCCTGATAGGTGCTGTACATTATTGCTTCTGTTGTTTTCTTTGAACTGTTTATAGTGAAGATTTGTCTACTAATTGTAAATGCTTGAAATCGAGTGAACTAATTTTAAATACCATTGGTGTGTCAATCGGTACACATAACATGGCGTGGATAGTGAAATTTGCAACGGTCTCTTATGAAATAGGGTTCTCCACGTTTAAAAGATCAGTTATTTGGACGTATGAGCTATAATAAATCAGTTTGTAGTATTCTAATATACTGTGCACAAAGTATGTAAATTAATCAGCGAGATGTTACGATATGAAGAAAAGTTATCCCATGCTATTCATAGTGTGGGCATGAAAAGAGTGGGGGATGGGGTTGGGTTGCTATTCCATACAAGTTAACTAGGGCCATATTTCGTCGTATTTCTAGAGAGGAGGAACAACTGGTTATCAGGAGTCTCTCTTCGGATTCGTTAATGGTATTAATTAGTCAACCACAAAAACAATTATGTTCACGTCGTGTTTACAATACTATTGATGATGCTTTGTCCTCTGATATCAGACCTTACGATCCCATGACTGCATTCTTTTGACGACCACTTTTTCCCAAACCGTATGCAGTATAAATGTGAGTACCATCACAGTGTTCTCTGTGGCTTTGTTAAGTGTCGGTGAAACTATTACGAGTTTAAATATGCAACCTTATTTTGTATTTATTTATTTCAGCCATCCGCCGAAACCGCCTCTTTTGTTAAGTAGGCCCTAAACAAATACAGTAAAATAACATAAGAAATAATAATTAAACAGGGGGCCTACATTTTGTTTAATTAATTTGTTCAAATTAAGAACACTTTGTTGCCCCCATCCCCCACCCCCAGCCTATAGTTAACGCCATTAGCATAGCCCATAGTCATAGGTCACAGATTATTATCTCCACATTCTTTGGTTGGATACACCCGTGTTCTATGTTCTGTGTTCTATGTTCTGTGTTCCATGCTCTTGTCAGCCAGGGCAAGAACTGTACTATTTACATACTTGTATGTACTGCGGGGGGATTCACTAAATGGTGGCGAATTTGAACAAAGGCAGGTTTAAGATAGAAGGTACAATGATTGGCAACGACCCGGGAGCATCATTCTAGTCTTGTTCGACCAAGAGACCCATCTACGGCATACTACACAAATAGGAACCATAACGTCCATTTGGTAGCCACCATTTCGACAATTGTCGTCATTTGCTTCAAAGGTCAAATCTGCGACGGTCCTTCATACTTATATAGCAAAAATCATCATTGGCACTCCCTTCATGTGTGCTTAATTTCATTGCTGTGTCATAAAACATATTTTAAAAATTCTCATATTTTGTCAGAAACCATATGCTGGACTAAAATATTCTGGACTTAAATTGAATCCACTTAAATGTAGGCATTAATCTTCTCCGCTTATTTAATTTAGTCGTGTCAAGTTTGAAGTAGTGGCCTATATTGTACCTCTTTAAAGCTAATGGTAATCGACGTTGGTCCACACAACATTCCAGAGTAGATGAAAAGCTATGCAGCCAATATTTGATGGTAATCCAGCCCAGTACAACATCTTATTCTTGGAGAATGTAGACTTTAAAATGGGGCATATCAAGTCAACGAACTGCGTAGGTTCTAACGTGTCGTCGCCAACGGAAATAAGATATTTGGTTATTTGTCTTTTTCACGTATTTTCATTGGAGAAATCGATAGCTGTGCTGACAACCAGATGTATACAAGAAGCGCCTCGGCAACTAAAAATCCATGATTGGCCATCACAACACCTGTGCCACAAGACAAGAACGAAGCTCATTTAGCTACACAAGCAGCTCTTCAAAGTAGCTTCGAGATCACATGTATCTCTTTGAGTAATCTTCCACTTACAAATCTCATTGTCAGTTTAAATTGCAAGCTGAGAAGGGTGCTCAAAAACAAACAACCATTTCAAAACAAACACTTAAATGGTCCAAATGACATCAGATAAAATATCTACCAGTGAACACGACATCCATTGTAATGACGATTTCCCCTTTCTGAATGTAAAAGTCTAGTGAGGTAACTTGCTCAAAACATTTTTTTAAATCCAATAATTTGAATTTGTAAGTTCTTATAAAAACGCCTCATGGTAAGTATTATTTTGCAATCATTTTTGGCTGCACCATTTTGAAAGTCAGTGCCCCCGTGTGTTATCCATACAGCCATTATCATAGAGCCGTGTGTTATCATAGAGCCGTTTGAAAGGCCATTCCTTAATCAGCGGCTACGACTGTTGCTAAGGATGTCCTTCAACGTCCTTTAAGAAGACTACAACGCATGATAACGCGGCGATCTAGCCGTAGCCATAACCGTAGCATGAATTCGGAAACGGCCTTACTGCGGCGTTTACACATTGGCTCCATGGCGAGTGTACCAGACAGTATAGCTGCGTGTGACACTGGCACTGAGAGGGCAACAGGGTCACTTCACAATAAATTGCTGTTTTATATATTTACTTTTTTAAAAATCATTTCAAATCCTTTAGTTTTCACCATACACCCAAATGGGTGTCAATGGCGTCGTATTTGGTAACCACTATTCAGTGAAGACGAGGCTTTTATTTTGTCAGTGACTTAGTTTGATGTTCATAAACTAGACACGGGTTTGACCCGATTGCGGCAGGAGCACTGTAAGGAGGTTTGTATAAGGAAATGAAAACAGTAACTACCGTTTTGAAACAATGGTGCACACCCCTGTGGCCCCCAAAAATGTTCCTTTATTTTGCCGTAGAATTTGTTTTCAATGTTGTTCATTTTCTCTCTATATATAATATAATGTGTGAACTAACTATTTATGTGTTTGAATACAGCAATTAATCCTCGCCTATGCCAGTCATCGTTAATTTGAATGGTTCACGCATTTAGGTCCGCCAAATGGTACTCATTGTGCAAGCCAACAACTTTTCTTGCCATCCACTCTTACACAATTAAACCATTATAGAATATGTTATACTATACCTCAAAATAATCTTTACTATTAATTAGTATATTCAGAGTCAATAAAGGTTTGTTTTAATGAGTAGGGTATAACTTTCATAAAGCTGTTTACCGGTAAGCAATTTTTTGTGCAAAATGTGTTCAAGCAAAAAAGTATTTCATAAACGTTCAATTGACCGCGCGTGTTTTGCGTCATTGATCTGCATACAAGCACCGTCAGCAAACGTGCCATTTGCTTAGCTTTCATTAAGCAGTGCTTACTAGACACCATGTCGAGGGTTGCTCTGTAAGCAGATAATGGCTGCTTGAACCAGTGAGTCTAGGCCCTGTACTCCACCCTTGGGATGACATACATGTACAACTCGCAATATGTCAAGTTAACTAACTAATCCATCATGTTCATTTGTGTAGTCTAAATAATGAAGCAATGTATCATTGTACATTGTAATCAAAATAACTAATGCGAAGAGAGCTGTTGGCTGTGTATACCACTGGCATGCAAATAATAGACAGTGCAAGTCTCACGTGCATTTGAACGTTGGGACTTCAGCTTGTTTGTGTTTACTCCACACATTAAAGCAACGTGTGTGTTGGAACTCCAGGTTCTTAAAAATGGTTTTAGAAGATGACCCCAAGTTATAGCATTTTTTTAAACCTATGCTATTTAGCGAGATAAAAACTCAGCATTTTAATGTTAAGTACAATCCCCCTCCCAAGATTACCTCCATAAAAGGATAAATACAATAAACAAAAGTGTAAAACAAAATGCTCCTAAAGTGTTGTTATATCTGATCAACTAAAAACTAAGTTAAAGTGTGGACAAAACATCTCACTGATATTACATAAGTTCAAACCAAGTAACTGAGACGTTGTTTTTCAGTTCTTAATGAGACAGTGGCAGCTTTGACAAGCTCTACCTTTGTTTTTCAAGATTTTGAAAAGACTGCCATTGAAATTCACAAACTGGCACCCGCAGATAAGAGCAGGAGTCAAAGTTTTGCTCCAAACATGGGTTTCAACGCAGTTAGAATTACCGTTTTTACACATTCCAATAAATTGCAATGCAAAAACGCCTGTGACTTTTTCGAACTCTTTCCTCAATATGCAAATTAGTCTCCACCTCCTTTGACAGAACAACAACTAAATAGATAATGTAGTCAGTAATGTTAAGTTTACTTCCATTCAGTACTTAGAATGGGTCCGATGAAAATGTAATGTGCTCTTACCAAAAATAGTACTGTGATTGAAACGCAAAAAGGTTAAAATGTACAGCATTTGGTAAGAAACAGCAGTTATTTATTTAGCACTATACATACTGTTTGCCTGATTGACAAAGTGTTTGTTTTAGTTTGTTTATCATCTTGAGTGCTCTCGAGGTGGCGTTTTCAACGCCTTTGACACTGTCTGTAGAAATAACCTTTTAGAAGCGTCTACAATGTGGTTTAAAAGTGTGTTTCGGACAAAATATTTTCAAAATCATTACAAAGAAAAATGACAACTTTATACAGACACAATCCAAACAAAGCTAGTCAGTTAATGTCGTGGTAACTTGAGCACGCTCTAAGATATTTTATTTATTTCGAATTCTACGTAACTTCAATTTTCGCACTTTATTACTTGAAAATATTATTCAAAACAGCTTCTTGTATATTATACTCGCCTCTTATGTTGTTCACACATTATCTTTCAGGTAAATAGCAACTTTCTTATTATTGACTTGATTGTTTCGGGTAAATGTTGATTATCTAAATTGCACATTAATATGTTGTTAAAACGTTATGGATGACTGCTTCAATGTGCAGCACGTACATTGTGACAAACATGACATAATTTCCAACAAGTTGCTCTACACTTTTGTCATATACTAATATCCAACGATTTGATTTACACCATTAGTGAATGATTTTATTGTCACTTACTTTTCCCGAAATTACTCGTCTGTCCTAACACGACGTAGTGTTGTCCTTAGGTATGCCAACTACACCGGTGAATTGCCGACTACAAGACTGATGGCGTCCAATATCCGACATCACACTAACTCACCCACTTCTCTTACATCTTTTCTTCTGCCTGACTGCTACCGGATCAAACCCCAAGCGCCGCCTTCGTCGCCATAGTAACAACATTTCCTGTGACGTCATGTGAGGATGAAATGACTAATTACCGGCTACCCTAGAATTCAGAAGAGACTGGAAAAGCAGAGTACAACGCATGAGTGAAACCGCCAACGACAAAACAGCAGCTCTGCTGACTTTCTGTTAATATTTGGTTTGAAAAAGGAAAGAAATGTTGGGGTTTTTTTCTAAAAATTTTCTTTGTGTGAATTGTGGCATCTTAGCGTAATTAGTGTACCATATTGGTTTATCCGAGAGTGCCAATGTCCCTCGTGCAATAGGAACTGACTATCGCCATATTCCTAATTTTCACAAGGTTTTTACTGCTTTGTTGATAAAATCTTGTGTCGATGTTCGAGATAAATTTGCTACATCCCAGTGGGAACTTGCTATATTGGAGCTGTACAACAATAAAGGGCACAAGTACGAGAGATCATCTTCCCCGCGCCTAATGCGCACAAAATTAATGCCTAATTGGATGAAATCAACATCTTTTTGCATAGCGGCAATAAGTTCCGACAAACATGTTTTTGTGTACTTGCTGAAAAAGTCACACATGCAATTATTATATGTTCAATGTACGCTATGGCGTTTTTCTTTTAGTTTTCTCGTAATGTGTGCTATTTCTGTCTATCTCACTATGCAAAAACCCCGTCAATCATTTTGAGAAAGAGTTGAAAAGAGTGTTTATAAATTTCATTCATCCAAAAACTCTCATTAAAAATAGTTATGCATACTTTGCTTCTTTCTTTAGCCTGGCTAAGAAACAAGAAGAATCCCTTTTTCTAATTGACAGATACATTGCACTGAGTAACTGCAACAACTCAGTGCACACTGTTCTCAAAACAAAGTAGCATTTTGGCAAACACAGTGGTCTATTAATATTTAATAGGTCTATACTTCTCAGAATATATGACGAGATTCATGTCAGGATTGTGCAAGCAAGTGAATGAATATTCGCACAGTTCGGGCGTTAAATACAGAAGTGCTCTCCGCTCAGTTAATGCAATAGCCCGAAGGAAAGTCGAACATGTCTACCTTGCATAAGTCGCCTCAGTGTGTAAAGAATCCACTGCAAATGGGTTAGCATTACAAAGATGAGGTCAGTTTGTCTTTGGCTAGTCAACGTTACAATGGGTTAGCATTACAAAGATGAGG
Organism: Pisaster ochraceus; assembly: GCA_010994315.2. Classification (NCBI taxonomy): domain Eukaryota; kingdom Metazoa; phylum Echinodermata; class Asteroidea; order Forcipulatida; family Asteriidae; genus Pisaster; species Pisaster ochraceus. Next base: position 3,660,303 of record CM021545.1, on the reverse strand, counting down.
TCAGTGTGTCTTTGGCTAGTCAACGTTACAAACAAAATCATTTGAACTAATGAAGCCGTCTCCATGACATCGCTTTCAACTTATCATAGCGAGATTTAAATTGATTCTTGTTGTTGACACGCTTCTAAATGAATGGCCGCCTCCACACTGACTGCGGGTGTTTTCTCTTGTTGATCTGCTAAGGATCCTCTGCCTTTCGGTCACACACTTTAGAGGTGATAGTAATAGTAACGACTGAGCAATAACGTGCTTCAAATATCAATCAACTATCATGCCAGATACTGTATATAGTTTATTGATATTTCAAGCATGTTTTTTTGAAAGACTAAAAGTAATTGAAAACAATCCAGTGAAATTACTCTACATGCGAAGTTTAGCCTTTTTTCCGCCAAGAAAATGTTGCCAATTAAACTGACAGGGCTATCTTTAGTTTCTTGTTGAATATTCTTCCTTGTGACCACTACAGTGCACTCTCTCCTTTAAGTTAATGCCATGCCTGGAAGTTGAATGTCTTCTATTGAGGAGAACTTTCAATGAATCTCAACCAAGCACAATTAGTTTACACTTCAGTTGATGCGTCAGTTGCTAAACTTAAAATGTTGAGAATTCAAATGAAACTTGACTATAATTGATATGTTGGTGTCCTTGACGCAGGCAGCGAGTTTGGACTAGAGTTGCCCGGGGAAGTGCTTAATCTGGACGCCATGCACTCACCCAACTAAGTCAGAAATAGACGACTGATTGATTGTACATAGTGACAGGAATCTGCGCGTTTTACATCGAATTACATTAATACATCAAACTCGAGCAATGCTATTCTTATGAATCAACGATTGTTTGTCCTGCAAATTTATTTGGCAACTTTTCATCGAAACTAAGACTAAGAGACTTGGTCTAAGGCTGTGTATTGCAAGTGAGAATACATCTGTGAAAGTCAAGTGTTATTTTGAACCTGCCATGTGTCCCTTATTATATAGAGCATTTCCAAAGATGATTCGAAAAGCACACAAATCAATAAAATGTTTTACAAAGACTTTAAGGTAATGGTTTCATAAATTAATTGTCATATTCGTTCAAGAAAGAACTGTAAAAACTGTCATGTATTCGCAATCACAATATTTAACTTTAGAGTTGTGTATGAAGTAGACGTTTGTACCATAGTTCTTCAATCAGGAGTAGCAGATACCATACGTTTTATAGCTTAAAACCGAACTTGGTTAAAAGGTATTTTAACCAATAGGAGATTTGAACCGATATCGGTGCAGGACATGCACTCGTTAAAAATCTCATCATCTCCCAAATGTGAACCCATTGCATTTTTGTGTCGCTTCCATGCATTCGTCTAAAAGTTTGGGATTTTCTTCTTTGGGATCACAAATGAAATTGTACCCGAACAATCTTTTTATATTCTTAAAAGGTTATTTATTCAAACCAGGTTGGACCTAATATTTACAAAAATCAATATTTGGTTTATTGATACACCTCGCAGTCTGTGTTGAGGAAATATCGCAAATCTGTTGTTTTATTCTTCAGGCTATCTTCAAGTCTGGTTAACGACGAGATGTAGTTACATAGTTGGTTCACCAGGCTTACATAATTGCTTCAGTGAGAGTTTCGACCCTCAATTCCAGAGGACCTGAAAGGTACCTGTAGTTAAAAGGTTAGAGGAGTAACATTTTCTTGCCTTCCTGACTTTTCAAACACCGCGCTTCTGCCGTATCGAATCCATATTTGAAAAAGAGAACTTAAAAAAGACTAAATTATTCGAATTCGAATAAGAAGCGCGACGTTTGAAACAGGACTCACAGGTGGTGTGGGTGACCTAGGTCCTGAAAACTTGCACAACAAACTTGCTCACAAACGTGTAGCGCCTTCTTCATAAGATGGACGCAGCTTGTTTGGAAAGTTGTTCTCGCTCGTGTGAATGTGTTTTCATTTTGGATGGAAACAGCTCGATTACCCTTGGGACAAATACTAGAGTTTTATGTGTCGCCGGATATTTGTTGTGGGTTTTTTGGTGTGGTTTTTTTTTTCTTTTTCAAAAGACTGTAAGATTTGTAAATATTTTTTAAGTACTTTCAGTGTTTAGCACCTAACCATGAAACTAATGGGAAGCATCCAGGATTTGAAAGCATCAAAATTTAAAGAATTAAGGTCACTCACTATAGGTGACGCTTGGTAATGCTGTTTGGAGGTGTTGACACTTGAGGGTGTCTTGACACCTAGTGTAGATTGTCTGGCTGTGACATTGGCCACGTTTATGCTAATGAATAAGAGCTTAGTGGGAGTACGGGTAGACTAAATGTAAAACCATAGCTAACCCTGACTAGAGAGAGATTGTTGATTTGTGAACAGTTGAATAAAGTGAAAACGAAAATCATGCGTTGGCTACACCTCCAGGATGTCATGTACAATGCGCAAATCGTCTTCAATTCATTAGGCCCTGTGCATGTTCTAATTGCTGGTATGTTTGTGTGGTAAGGAGTTAATTGATATAAACACGTCTGCATCCCTATCTTGAAATAACGGTTTGAGCCTGGGGATAAGTATGGAGTCGAGATGAGAATATCGATTGTTTCCTGGGAACACTTCTCAATCAATATATTCGTATGCATGGCTGGTCAATTTGTTCACAATGAACAACACACAAATATAATATTAATTGCTTTATTTTGCTATGCTGAAAGAAAGCGGCAAAACACACCGAGTTGTATGTTAATCAAAAATTGAAGCATCTTTACTGTTTTTGAAAAATTACACTTTTTTTCACATGCTGTTTTAAGATGACAGTTAGATGATAATAATGAGACCTATGGTGGTGGCAATAATGAATATAATGACAACGACTTTCGCTAGAATGGGGACAATGACATGAGAAATGACAATTGTTAATCGCCATGAAAGAGAGACAACTACTGACAATGGTTACTGGCGCTAACACAGAGACTAACATTGGATGGTTGATTTCAAAGACTCTTAAATAACTATGAATGGTCGATGGCGATGACAATGAAAATAACAATGGCATTGGTTGATAGCGACGACAATGAAAATAATAATGGCAATGGTTGATAGCGATGTCAATGAAAATAACAATGGTAATGGTTGA
>CM021545.1:3572641-3583864 GCA_010994315.2 Pisaster ochraceus | reverse complement strand
ACAACAAATCGGAACAGCTTTGTGTTTGTTCACAAACACTTAGTGTCTAGTTATGTATAGATTTTGGAAGAGGAAAACACTTTAAAACCTCAAAGACTTAAATTGACATATAAACAGTAGGACTTATCCCAAGGGGCTTGGGGATGCAAGGTGAATTTGTTGCCAAATACGGTTTTAAAGGAACATTTCGCCCTCACAATTTTCAGTTAAAAACCTAGAATTGTTGTTATACACATTGTGTGAATCTATTGAATAACTATGTCAAGAGATAGAGCCAATGGTATTTTGCAATTGTGGAAATGGACGGAATTTTCGGAATCTATCAGCCTCTTGAAACTGAAAAGGTATTTGAATCGGAAGGTAAATAATTTCTGAAAGTAATTGACAAAAGGGTTCATTTTTTTGGTGACTAAACCCAAAGCCAGTGAAAGTGAAACAATGACCAAACAGGCAAAACAAAGCTTTCTTTTTTTAATTAAAAACAATTACAAATCAGAGCAAAGAAGTTACGAGATTGTTACCATATGACGCGACTGAACAGACCTGGCCTGTGCCATTGTTTTTCAGTCAGCAGATGTGAACAAAATCATCACATTCACGGCAGGCTGTCGCAGTTGCTTTTGCTCCATTTGCGGTTTTGTTTCCTCTTTTTAATATACATTTGTACCTTAACTATCCACATTTTGTCGCCAAGCGAAAAACAATAGCAGAGGATCTTGATTATGTCAGGAGAACTATACAATAACGTGATGTGCCGTTTATGCCTGAATGGCTGTTACAAACTTCTAACATGTTTGGGTTGCATCAATCAGTACAGTACATGTATTACAAAATTGCCAACTCCAAAAACTGGATCAACCATTGATTGAACTCTGATTTTTTCATGGTAATTTTTTTCCCGCTCAGTGGTTGAAAAAGCACTTCAATTTAAATTAACATGCTTCAATAGCCCCTGTACAGCTGTAGTTGTGTGTTGGCAAACCAGGTGCCCTATCTTTTTAGAAAGAGCAACAACTCCCTAATAAAACTGACTGCCAGTTTGGGTTTCACCATTTCCGCTTAACCAATGGTCTACTTTTCCTAATTATGGTCATTTTAGTAAGGCCTTGGATTGCAGGGGTGAGGCTTGTGTTGTAGCATTGGACATCTCCAAGGCCTTTGACAAAGTATGGCATATTTGTCTTCAATGCGCTATAACCCCACGGATGCACTGTCTGAGCCACCGTCCATTACTCAGGGTTTTGTGAGATGGAGATACCATCACTATTATTAATTTTGAACCACCATGTGAATATACATGTAAATGTACTTCCACTTTTGTTAGTTACTCAAGGATAATTGCAAAAAATCAAGAGCTTAGTTTGGTTCAGTAATGAACATCTTACAACTGGGAGTATAAGTAGCCGTCATGTTCTTGTGACTTTTTGTGGCACATATGTCAAGTGGCCCCGTTTTTCTAAATGTAACCCAAGTTAAAAAACAAAGTTCTAAAATAGTTCTAAAATAGCCCCAAGTTTGGGGGTTATTGTAGTGGGTGTTCATATTTTAATTTTGGAAGTCTTCTTTGGAATACTTTTCTAGTCATGTTTGAGTCATCATTAACGCCCAGAAATTGCCCAACAAGGGCAAAGTGTCCCTTTAATATGACCTACAATCTGTCATAAAGAGTTGCCAAAACCTCTCATAATGAGTGGCTTAAACCTGTCAGAAAGACATGTCATAAAGGGTTCCAGGTAGTTGTTTTTGTTCTTGACTTGCTCTGAGCTCCTAATTGTTTCATTTTGAGAATTGCATGAAGATGAGGAGGCTGTAATGTGGTATACATGACACTTCTCTGCGATTGTCCTGTGTACCAAAGTGTTAAGGAAAGAATGCCATTCTAAAGTAATGAACAATGAGAGGGAATGGGGGTACTAGGCTTAAGTGCTCAGGAAAACTTTTGAACTACAAGCTTTCTATCCAATTCATAGATTTTTTTTTGAAAAGCCATTTTTGACAAATTGATTTATTATTGGTTGTCTTGTTTTTAACAGAGTGAATGTGGGAAGAAAATCAACATAAGAAGAGTTCTAATGAACAGTCCTGATGTTGGTGAGTTATAAACCTACAAGCTTGTCAAGGAATGATCAATAACCAGATTAGTTTAGCAAACTTGTAAATTTGTGTTTATGGTAAATCTTACCTGTTGGTCTTTTTAAGAAATTTTAAATCTGATATTTGGATCCGAGCTTCAAAAGCTTTTCCCCCCTTAAAAACACCTTAAAAACAGAGTTGCAAGAAATGAATTTACTTGCCTACAATGCTCCGTCAAGATAATGGCAATTTATGTTAAAGGGGAATGTCTCTGATGATCATCATGGTGTTTTTTTTTCTCTTTTAGTTGCCATTGGTTTGGTTTGGGATAGTGACCGTCCTGAGAAGGAACATATAGTTGATGTAATTCAGTGCCTTGGTACATCGCTTAGAATGCCTGATGTAAGTCAGATCTTGTCAAACTCTGCTATATTCAAGTTCTTTATTTCTGCATCACATCCTTTTTCAATGAAATTAAGACTTAATCAACAACAAACGTACTTGAGTGAATGTAGTCCAAGTTCAACACACTGACCTTTTTTATTTTAATGTTGAATTCTATGAAAATTTGCTTTCTCCCGAAGAAGATCAGAGTATACTGATCAAAATGTCAAGTTATTACACACCGGTTCTCTTCAGATAACTGTTGCTATGGGTATAGTACAATTGCTGCTACAGGTGTTGTACATTGGTAGACATGCATCTAGTTTAAAAAGGATTTACTGGGTGTATAAATGGAAATTGATTTACCTTGATCCCCATTCTCCTTTCAAACCCGTTTTTTTCCAAATCCATTTCAAGGTTGTTGTTTTTTTTGTTGCTGGGATTTCATTTACTAGTCTGGATAATGAACTGCCCCCTTCTATCAACACTGTTGACCCACCCACAAAAAGGACAATACCTGATACTTGCTGTTATTTCAGATCTTTACTGCAGTGCAAGGCATGCATTTTTAAGCTACCTATAACCCTTGCTCTACGCTATAACAAATAAATCTCCAATTTGGACATCATTTGTTCCCTTTTTTAGTTTTCTAACTCCCAATTATTATGAATGATTCCTAGCCCTAGTAGGATGCCAGTCTCCATTGTACTGCTCCTGGCGCCCTGGGTAAAAAGCTTCTGTAAACTGCAAATAAAATTTCAACTAATGTTTTTAAACTGATTTAAGAAGCTGATAATTCACTCATACATCTAGGCATACAATGATATTTCAGAAAATATATTACAGATTGGCATTTCCGGTGTAAATTTCTTGTGCTGATTGAAGTGTGTACTTGTGCAAAATGCGTAACATCTCCGATCGGCTATTATTTCAACTGAAGCAAAACATTTAATGAATCAAAACATTTAATAAATCAAAACATTGTTTTGTTATATAAAGTAAAGGTGTCAATACTGTACTTGGTGATACTACTCAAATTGTTGTAACTAATTGATATGGTGATACTACTCAAATTGTTGTAACTAATTAATACCAATAATTGATACCTAGGCAATAGTTATTTACTGAGCTTCAAAAACCTTTACAAACGAGCGTGACGAATGTTAGATCATGCCATCTCTCGTGGTTGCTATGAATATTGTGGGGTTGAGCGCAAGTTTTCACACACACAGTAAGTACAAAAACTTACAGCAGTGATGTCAGTTTTGATTATTATCTTTTTCTTATACATAATGTCAACCAAGGGTAAAATTAACAATTCTGAACCTAGCAGTCTTGGAATTCCGGACATAAGGAATATGTGAACAAAGCTTCAGTTTCATCCACCAGTTATAAATATGAAAATATTTTGTTGTAAAACTTTTCACAATGGCAGGGTACCTTTCTACCCTGGACTCCGTCTCGTATGCACTGGAGGAGGCCAACCCCGGCTAGTATGATTCCAATGCCCCAAGCACAATGTACTTGGTCTCAAAAAAGATATTTGAGACAGTGGAATGACACAAATATCATTTTTCAGTTAGGTTTCCTGATTTAGAAGCTTGTGTAAATGATGTTTATTCAACAATCCTTCACACATGGCTGCATGGCAAAAAAACAACTTGGCTGCGATCAACAGTGGGTTATCTGTAATAGCTTGACCTAGTCCCTTGTACATGTAATTTATCTGTTATAAATGTACATAGGAAATACTGTTTGGTTTTAAAGTAAAATACAAGCCTGTTGTGCAGGACTGCTGTGACTTTACTTTTGTTCTGCCTCCCTGAATGGGGTGAACAGTATCAAAAAGGGTATGGACACAGAATTGTTAGATGTCTTGGGTTCAGCCACACACCTGTACATGTATTATTTGTGTGTGTTTTTTTCTTCTTCTTTCTGTCCACTTGTCTCCGGGCAAAAACCTAAATTGAAATTGAATTGAACCTTGAAACCCAACAGACTTTTGAACCTTAACATGAAGATGGCACAAAAACATTGATGTCATGATTACGCCATCAGAGACACCTTCAAAACTGAATAAAAGTTGAATTGACATTATCCCAATTTGACCTTGCCTTCCATTCCAAACCGGAATTGTAGTGAAAATGTACTGAAAAGCCTTAGTTACAGCTGTGCAGTCAATGTAGAAGGGAATTCAGACATGACTCATGTATATGAACTGACATGTAATCCTTGGCTTGTTCACAAATACATGTAAGAAAAGTTACTTCACATTTGACGGTACCCAATGTTGAGATGCTTAAAATTGTGTTATTTTTCAAATTCAAAAGCTTTTCACAATGTGTGGCTGTACATGGAAAAACGGTTCACGGTTTCTCATCATTTGTGTGTGTGTATAACTTGCACTCGATACTTCTGACATCAACATTTCTCTGAAAATTAGTGAAGCCAAAGCTGACAACTCTTGGGAGAGAAAGTAAAAGCCGATCAAAAACGGAAATATAATGTATGAGGGTGAGGAAAAAAACGGGAAAAAAAACAAGCAAACTGCGTGTGAGAAAGCTTTACATGCAAAACACATTAAGCATTTATCAATGTATCAGAAAAAATTTGGATTACCAGTTCGCTTAAGTGGATACTTGTTACTGCCGTAGTTATTGAGGAACCAGCAACTGGACCAGTGGAATAAGCCTGACGGGTTTTGCTGACAAGCTTTAGTTTGCGCAATGTTAAGCTTAGGTGCATTACTGAAAGGTGCAAATTTGGTTTATGCTTGAAAAGACAAAGATTGGATCTTTTTAATGAGGGTGAAATAACATAGGGTTGCTATTTAGTAACTATTTTAAAGAGGAGGGGAATAATCTAAAATACCAATAATGCTTGTATACTAATAAATGTTTGGGTTTAAAGATCACATGGAGGTATTAAAGATTTATTTATTTATTTATTTTATTGCAGTAGTTTAATTGAAATAACATACATGTACATGTACATAAGATATGTATAAAAACTCTTAAAAACAAGTTATTCATATTGGGAGTAATCATTTATTTAACATTACATTGAGCAATTTAGTATCAAGCATCTGTTTAGTTCAAATAAAGAAGACTTTGAATTCAGTATCAAGACTTCCAATGCATGACCTGTCACATAAGGTCAACTACATTTGTACTTGCAGGGGTGTGATTTCTCAAGAACTCCTTGATTCTTCAAATTTCATTAAAGAAGTATTTAAAGCAATCACTGGAAGGGAGAAAGAAGTAGTCCAAATTATGCTCAAAACTAGTTTGATATTTTTGGTGTTGCATAAAGTTTGTAAACCTCTTCAATTGTAACATCTAGGAGGTTGTGGGTCTAGAGCGGATATGAGCACCAGACTCAAGCTCTGGTGTTTCTGATCAGCAGAGTGTGGGTTCCAGTCCTGGTCTTGACACTTGTGTCCTTAAGCAAGACACTTAATCATTCCTGCTTTCTTTGGATAGGACGTAAAGCCGTAGATCCCGTGTGTTATGTAATGCATGTAAAAGGACCCAGTGCACTTATCGAAAAAGAGAAGGGGTTCGCCTTGGTGTTCCTGGTTTGATTGCCTACATATTGCGCCACAGCACCTTGTAAACCATTACATGGTGCTAGGTGAAGGAGCAGGTCTCATACTTCAGAAACGTAGTGCCTTGAGCATCACTGAGTGATGGATATGAGCGCTATATAAGAAGCCAGTACATTTATTATTACAGATTAAGGAGGAACCCAGGCCTGCAAGCCATTTTTTCTGGAATTTTCAGATTTGTCAAATTGAAGCACTGAACTTGTTTAATCAGTTTTATATTTTGATTTTTCAGTTGTTTAATTCTGTTGTTGATGATAGTGCTAAACAAGCTGTTCTGCACTTAGTTGGTGTTGTGACATATTATGGAAAGCACTACTCAACATTCTTCTACAACACAGCTCGCAGACTATGGGTTTACTTTGATGATGCTACAGTCAAACCGGTAAGAACAATCAATGACTTAAATTCACAGCTACATGTATGTTTAAGCAGATACACAAATCCAAATTGCCAGTATGCAAAACTATAGGTTACAAAGAAATATTCTTTTATGCAATTTTAGCTAACCTTGACTCTGATTTGTAGCTTATTTTTTATAAGAGTATTTTAGAGCTGTATTATGTCCCATGATTGGTTAATTACCGAGGAAGTGACTGCCCACATGACAATACCCAAGACTGTCTCGCCCCTGTGAACCATAGTGAGTTATGTTGTTAGGATCATGACAACATGCAAGACTGTCTTGTCCCTGTGAACCATAGTGAATTCTGATGTATAACTATGCACTGCTGTCTGATATAAATAAAGGGCTCATTCAAAGGGAAGAAGAAATGCTGTTCTTGTTTGTCTCAACTGTGAAAATGTTGTTTGAGAACTGTCCTTTTGATTTCTCAATCCTTTCTTTTTTTATACCTTCTTGTCCTGCAAGGTTGGGCCAAATTGGAGAGATGTCGTGAACCGATGCAAAAGGGGGCATTCTCAACCATTGCTTCTGTTGTTTGCAAATCCTAATGGTACTCCAGTATCAACAGAAACGGCTCCTAAAGAATCAACATTATTACCTGGCTACACAGATTCAAAGAGTCCAGCAGGTATCTATACATAGTGTCATGAAACACACTGTAGTTAAAGCTTTAAGAAAACTAGAAATAAACAGATCAACAGTTAATATTTTACATTCTGAAAAATCTGTATAAGATCAGTGTTGTACTTGCAGAGAAGTTGCATTTGTTTTTACCTGGCAAAAAGGAAACTGTTTATCATTGTTTCCACTGCTGTTGATTGCACCTCATTTTGTTGAACTGTTAGAGACACTTTGCACAACACATACATTTCTGACTAAAGCCCGGTTCATACTTACTGCGAATGCAAATGCAAAAGAAATTTTGATGTCACAAGTTCACAACAAACAATTTCGAGATGTGCTCAACTCCTGCAAACTATTCACAGTGAAAACAGAGCTATGACGTCAAAATTTGCTTTAGCATTGGCAGGAAGTATGAACCCGGCTTAAGTCTCCTTAAATTCAGAATTGACATTTTGGTGTGTCTTGCATTAACATCCTTAGTGCCATACGAATCAAAGTTTTTATTTTGATTGATACGTTAGGAGTTAATGAATTTGATGTATGTTAACATTGCCATACTTTCTTTTCTTAACAGCTGTACATTCTTCTGGAAGTCCATTGCAGTCAGTGTTAGAGTATGAACCAGATAAAGAACATCAAGAAAAACCCCATGGAAGTAATCATGTTGTGGAGATTGGGCATGATGCCTTGAGAACAATCCAGTCAAATTATAATGGTGGCCAATGCACTAATCAGAGGAGTCAATCACAAGTGATCCAACCAGGACGTACAAACATGCAAGAAACTAAAGAATTCCCAAGTCAGAGATATGAACACTTTAAGCATGAGTCCTCATATTTGGCTAAACCTGAAAACAACCTGGCAGTAAAGTCTTACTCCACAACACCTGTGCTACATAAAATATTAAGCAATAGCACAAGTACAGTCAGTGAAACAGGAGGAAATATGCCTCTATCCAGATCAAGGGGTCAGCCAATATCTCACTTAGCATGCTTGGATTCGTCATATTCAAAGAACAAGCAAACAAACTTACAAACAAAAACATACATTTCTTCGGATCTTTGTCAAAGATACGCTCCAAGTAGTCATGTAGCACATCCAAGAAAGTTAGAAAGACATGAATCTTGGAGCGGAAAATCTAGCCAACAAGCCTGCTATGATTCCAGACACTCCCAGTCAAGACATTCCAGTTCCATTAATCGCCATAACTCCTTCAGTGATGCAGCAATGTCCAGCTCTCATAGATACAGTAGTGTTCCTGATTTACAGCAAGGCTATGATCAACTCCATCATAGAATGTTGAGGTCCCAATCAGCAGTTGAGTATTCAAACAATCATCTTATGTCACATGGCTGTCTGCAAGAAGGAAGTAAGTCCCTTTCAGTCCAGAACATTCCCATGGCTACTGAGGGAATATTAGCAAGTGCTATAAAAAACCAAGTTGAACAAAAGAGGACACAGTCATTAGCTAGCTTTATCTCCATGCAAGCTACTGCCTCCAACGTGCATGATCAAGCAGTGTGTGGATCATTAGCTGGTATGTTTTCTGCCAGTTCCCAATCAGGTTTACCAACACAGTTAGATGAGCACTTGTCTCGGAGTACTACTCAGACAAATGGCCAGAAGAAAGCAATTTTAGAGTCTTCAGCATATAGTTGGCCTTCTAAAGTCTCACTTCACAGGGAACAAGAACTGGAGAAGATGAGCCAGACAAAAGAGATTCATACTGGAAAAGAAATTCAACAGAACTCAACTTTTCAGGAATATATTCCCAAATGTATATGTAGCCCCCAAAAAAGCTCTGGCAGCCTGCAAAACAGAGACTCTATTGCAAGCCGGGACTCTGGCTATCGGAGTAGAGATCGATCCAGTGCAAGCTCTGGAAGTGTTCATTCTATTGAAGCGTCTGCATTTGGAGCACCACATGTTAGTAATACAGAGGAGAAAATGGCAAGGCATTATGGTTTCCACAAATCTCATGACCAAACTTTGCATCAAGCCTCAGATGAAAAAATCAGCCTTAACAGTGCATGTGAAAAGCTGTTAGCAGAAGTTGCTGGTCTTCAAAATCAATCCAGAAAGATGGAGAATGATGGTGATCTGGCAACAGCTTTAGCTCTCTGTACCTCTGTAGTCAGTAAGTCAACTCTCTATTTTCTATTGGTAGTAAGATTGATAACTCTTTGTATTTTATTTTCATTTATGTAGCATTGCTTTAGTACATGTAAGACAACTCAGTATAAACACATAATCAACATGTATACATGAACATCGCTGTTACAACAAACATGTAGATGATTAAGCCTCTAACAATTTGAAGTCTTAAAAGACATGAACAATACATCGAATCAAAGGCTATGTTTAAAACTTGGATACAAATAGCACAAAATCACTGTTGCGTCACTTTAACCTGTTAATTAAATTTTTGGCTAGGACAACTTAGTCATGTGGCAAGGCAGACTTTGTCATGCGAATTCATTTGTACACATTAGATACCTTCGGCAACACCCAGATTTCACATAGTTTCGATTCCAATTGAAAGTTGAAAGGTAAAATAAAAACCCAAACATGGAAATGACCACCGTTTTTTATAAAATAGTAGTTTTATCAATTGTCTTACACCTCTTGTGTGCTTGTTGATGAAAAATCAATACTTTTTGGTGTTCTTCTGGTTAGAGGTCGACTCGTCTCGAACTGCAAAGATATGCACGTACGTCGTACAATGTTTAACTCATAGCAGGGATGTACATGTACATGTAAGTCTTCCGGAAATTTTTAGAAAAGTGTATCATCGAAAAATAACTTTTTGTTTTAAACAATAGAGTAAAATAAAAAGTCATGCAAGTCATGTCCCCCCAGTCCCTGGAAAAATACAGAATACAAGACAAAGAGACAAGAAACCATCTGATCTGACCAAGTGTAGCAATGTGTGATTGTGCATGGAGGCATTTACACTCCAAGCCATTTATGGATGAGGCAAACATGCTTCTGGTTAGGGTTGCCCAAACACACCTTGACTTCTGCAGCTGATGAACAGCTACTATACATGTACTACAAATGAATACTACAGTGATTGAGCGCCCTCTTCCGGAAGAGTTATCTCACATTGAGAGTGTCTTGCACTTAAACTAATTTAAGGCATACATGTATGGCAGAAAATAAACTGTGTGGCACGTTTGGTAGAATTTTGAACGGAAGCCATGTCACATTGAATTTGGAATTTGGAATTTGTAGTCCAGGTTATCGGCATCGTTTGAAACATTTCTTGGATAATTATGGAATTGAACAGAAAAGCGGCATTGAGGAGATACATTTAGATAAGACCAAGAAATCCAAGTTCAAGTCGTCTTAGTTGGAGGATAAAGACAGTGAGGGACATTTCCATTCCAATTATATTTGCAAGTCGGACAAACTTTGGTATGCAAAATGTAGAGTCATGTAATGACACCATTTGGCATTAGTAAGTAAAATACAGGTCCAAATAATGCACCTACATGTAAATGTAAGTCCTATTGTTTTAGTTTGAAAAAAATGAAGATATGACAAAAATGCAATGAATTTTGTTGAAGAAAGCAAGGTATGTTTACATGGCAAACAGCAAGATTGTAAATGTCAAGGGGATGCTGCTCCCTTGTACCCCTGCACCCAGACCTCTGTGGAGCACCTGGCACAACAGCTCGGTTGCATTTGGGGGAAATGGAGCAGTAACCTACTTACATCCCTGGTATAGGGCCCTCCTATGACAGCTCCCGATATTTTGCATTTCTATTCTCATAGGATTGGTACTCAACCAGTAAGTTTCCCTTGTGGTTTATTACTTGATATTTGAAATTAAAAATGTGACATCCCCTCATTAAGGTGATCCCTAGCTACTCGGCAGATACAGGTTGTATAGCTTCTGACTAGCACCCCTGAACAAAGATACACTTATTGAAAAAATAGGGAGACCACCAACATACACATGTAGGGCTAGATGCCTCAGTTGGTAGAGCGTTGGCACTTTAATTCAGAGGTCGTTGGTTCGAATCCCGCTTTAGTAAATTTGTCTGTGTTCAGCCCCAAATTATTTAAAATGTTCATACTTAGTCAGTTTCCCTTGTGGGTTATTACTTGACACTTAAAGAAAGTTATA
>CM021545.1:3534387-3547193 GCA_010994315.2 Pisaster ochraceus | reverse complement strand
GGCAAACTGCTTGGATGGCTTAAACCAGCAGAGTTTGGGCAAACTGCTTGGATGTCCTTAGTTTCCTTTCCTTCATTATTTGTTGTCATTATACATACCTCGTATACTGGCATGCATATAGAATCCACAAAACCCACTTGCATCTTGGGTAAGAGATGTAGCTTTTCTCTGTTCATCATATCCTTCAATAAAAAAAAAACCAAATTCCTCAATAGTTAATGAAATCCATGTTTATAGTATAAAAAAAAAAGCAATTGTTGAATAAAATAAGTAGGGTTGACATTCAACTTGCATATTAAGAGAGAAAGGATTTTGTGGAATGTTGTTGTTTGTATGATTATGTGTAGAGATGAATCTGCATGTGTGTCCCTTTAAGTGGAGTTGACCAAACATCTTCAATTTATTTGGCATTAATATATACAGCATACACCACATGTAATATATACAGCATACACCACATGTACGTAACAAATTAACTTTTGTTCAACAACTTGAGTCACATGCTCAAAGATGAGTGTAAGGAAATTGGGCAGAAAACAAAAATTAAGCCATAACAAGTACTCCCCAAACAGCCAACAACATGAAAATACTGTGGAAGACCCCTTCCTGAAAATGTACATACATAGTCCCTCTTCTAAACTTTAATTGTGTCTGATATAAAAGTCCAGCAATTGATTATATTTCGCTTTAAGCAATTAAGGAAAAAAAAAATTAAAAAGTTGATTAAACCAAATGCAATGTTGTCTAATTAATTTGAAGGGTGGCCAAAAATTAAAGTACCCAACAAACAAAAGCTCTAAAAAACATAATTGTTGGTTGACAAAATGACCAATAGTTTAGAGGCAGAGCATCTGAAAAAAGTGGCTGCCAATCAAAAAGTACTCAAATGTAATACCTCTTTAGGATTACAGTAGGAGTATGCAGGTAACTTTATAAAAAGGGTTGAATATTTTTTAATCCCAGGGTTGACTGGTATATTGAAAAAGTTACTTTTAAACATGCATAAAATCTGTGGGACAAAAGCGCCCTCTCTTAAGAAAGGAACATGGTGAGAAAGAGTCATTGGTCAGCTTGATGGAGCCAAGAGAGATCATGAGGTTAAGAAGGCACCGTGGTAAGGAAGAGTCATTGGTCAGCTTGATGGAGCCAAGAGAGATCATGAGGTTAAGAAGGCACCATGGTAGAGAAGAGTCATCATTGGTCAACTTGTTGGAGCCAAGAAAGATCAAGAGGTAAAGAAGGGACCATGGTAAAGAAAATAAAGGAGTTGATGATCGGATCGAATTATGGTGTTTTAACAAACACCTCAGGGAGTTTACGAACACTGATTGGTCGAAGATTGGTCAAGTGGGGGTGTATTAACATGTAATATAAAGACCGGCTATGTGAACTAGCGAATAAATAGCCCCTAAACAAGCACATTGTTGTGTGAAAGCTTGTATGGTGAGTAAAAATGTACTACAGCAACAAAAAATTTGACAAAATAAAAAATGATTTTCAGCACATTTGTCTACAGCATGCTAATTTACATTAAATTTTAAAAACTTTTAACAGCCTACGTATGAATATACATAAATGATCAATCTTGTCTCTTTTCTTTTTTTAATCTCACCAGTTTACAGCACTCTGATATTTGGGGACTTCTTAACAATATTTGGTTCAATAAACAATTTTAGAATGGAACAAACAGTTTTTTCCCCCAAACTTGTCGATATATTTGGGCACTTTTGCAGCAAGCCTAGGAATGTTTTCCTTTGAAAGTTGTAACATATACTTGTAAACATGTTTCTATTCCAATCTGTTAGTTTGATTCTTTGCCATATAAAATAAAGGATCCACAGGCATTTCACAATGTGTATATGAAACACTCTCAAATAACTGTTACTTTATTACATACCTCTGGGGTTTTGTTAAAATGCTGTCTTTCAAGATCACCTTGCTCAAAGAACTCGCCAAAAATAAGGTGGGCAACCTTCAAGAAAACCATTAAGTCTTTTTATTTTAAATAATAATACTTTGAGTAATAACAATCAGAACTACAAAGTAGATATGAGACCAACATACACATCAAACATAAACATGTATTTGAAAACAACAATAATAATAATAATAATAACTAGTTCTTATATAGCGCATTTCACAATATACATGTTGAGATACAATGTGTGTTGTTGAAATAGAAAAGAGAATGACCTTTTTTTGTACATCCCAGGGTTTAGTGATTGCAGATACGTCTGATGCTGTCATCATCATTCCACGTAGTAATTCTTTATGCTCATCATCACTCCAGTCATAAAGACCCTCTTCAACAAGACTGAAGAAGTCACCTCGGTACCTTTACCATAGCAAATATATTAAGCAGTCAGTGATTGATTAAAAGTGTGCATCCAATAGGAGATGCACTCCAGCAAAGTAACACTGCACCCCATAGGAGATGCACCCCAGCAAAGTAACACTGCACTCCATAGGAGATGCACCCCAGCAAAATAACACTGCACTCCATAGGAGATGCACCCCAGCAAAGTAACACTACACCCCATAGGAGATGCCATTTTTTCTTGTTTGTTGGTTTAAAAAGAACTACTCATGATGCAGCACAGATTGAAAATTGAAAATTTCCCTTAAATAAAGTGAATTGTAAGTTAAGAACTTTTTTTTTTTTTTTTCTTTTTTTTTGGGGGGGGGGGGGGTCAAAGAAAAAAGTGGGATTTGTACCATTGATCAAAGATACTGACAAAATAGGGAGATCACAACATAGGGCTAGATAGCTCAGTTGGTAGAGCGCCAGCAAGTTAAACCAGAGGTCATTGGTTCAAATCCTGCTCTAGCTAATTTTCCTTTTTTCAACCCCAAATCATTGTATGGCAGAAATGTTACCTGGATTAACATCAAGCGCAAGGAGCTGGAGGTATCCCTCATTGATACTGTATTTCCATATCACCACATCTGATTTCCTGGCCAGCTGTACAGCTTAAGAACAGCTAACAGCAGGGGCATAAATGGCCAATATGGTACTAACCTCAGGGTGAAAAATAAGTTCAGCTCCTCCCTGTCTGCATCAAGCCATTTTAAGACTTCTATTATTTTTAAGCTCAGCTGAATGTTAAAATACAATCGCCAGCCATAAACACAGCAGAAAAAACAAGCTTGCCACTTTACTTCTGTTCTTTTATGTGTTGCATTGGCTGCCTGCAAACAGCCACGAGAAGAAGAAAAATAAATAAATATATATATAAAAACAGATTGAGAAAAAAACAATAACATATGAATCAGACTCACTTGAAATAAAGTGCCAAGTCTGTGGCCAGTATGGCATGTTCTAGGATTCTTATTGCATGACTGTACTCCTCTGCTGTCAGATTCAGAAATATCTCGTTCCCCTTTAGAAAACAAGATAATAAGTACATATTAATTACTATTTAAAAAATGAAAATCTGTCTTACTGTATAAGCCAACTTTCTAAAAGTATCAAACAGTAGATGCATAGTATTTTTTATAAAAAAGGAAAATGCATATTAAAAGTTTGATTAGATGATAACTTATTCTACAACATTCCACTTGCAGACTTTTTTCTGAAGAAGAAGTACACTGAGATATCCCAAAACAAAACAGTTTGAAGGCTGTTTTGGGGAAGGTTCCCAAATACAAAACCAAGATTACAACTCTCCAGTTCCATACCAGCAAAATAAATTCTTAGTCTTACGATTTGGATTTCCTGGTATTTCTTTTTTCCAAGGCAGTACTGCCAAATCAGAAGTCAGTGGACTGTATTTATGATTGTCCACAAGTTGAAAACCCAAGGACAACTATACAACATCACTAAGCCAGGGTGTGCAAACAAAGGGTAGTAGAAGAAACAAGGACAGGGGGAACCACTATACTTAACCATTAATTGGTCAATATTGGCAAAAAGGCTAAAATGTAGTGCTTTACAGACTCCATCCAGTCACCTTTAGGTATTAGACTTTCTGTATGATTCATGCACTATGGTGTGGACCCATATGAGATAGGGACTTACTTGAGTCTATAAAAATGCCATGAAATGTGCACCTTGCTTATTTAATTCCTTACAGATAGAAGAACTATTGATTTTGTACATGACCAAACATGTCATTCCTACGTACATTTGGGGTTTTCATTAAAAGGCATTAGATGGAGATAAGTTACAGATCATGTTGTACCTTATAAAACGTGTTAGTATGAAAAACAAATTTTTTTCATCGTGATGTCATCAGGTGTCAAATTACAGTTATTCTAAGCCAATTACTTTAAAAGTTCACATCTCCAGAACCACATGTCATAAAGTCATAATCTTTGGGCCCTCTTGTAGCTTCAACTTATGTGACATTTTATTCATACGTTGACCTCTACTTCCGGTCCACACAGGAAGCTCTAAACTACAAAAAAACATATCTCCTGAACCACATGTGATAAAATCATCTTTGTTCCCAACACTTAGCATTTTATTTAAAAGGTGACTTCACGTTGACCAATACTTCCTGTCAAAACAGGAAGCGCTAAATATAAAAATCATATCTCCTGAACCAAATGTCATTAAGTCATAATCTTTGTAGCTTAGAGCACATGAAATATTTTTATTTTAAAACAAGACCCCGCGTTGACCTTCACTTTTGGTTCAAACAGGAAGTTGGAATAAAATCAATCATATTTCCTAAACCAGATGTCATAAAGATATAATCTTTGTACTGTCTTGTAGCTTGCAGAACATGTATATTTCAATTTAAAACATGACCCCATGTTGACTTGGATACAACACTGCCACTCTGTAACTACAACCATGGCAACCATGGCAACACTGAAATTCAAGTCAGTTGAATCTCACCACCAACTAGATCTCAAAACCCACAAAAAGGAGTTAACTTCGAATGAATTGCCAAAATGTTACCTTGCTATGGATTATCATGATACACTGATCAAAATGATGGTGCTCCATAGTTGAAGTGGAGTATAGCTGGGCCAATGGTGATTCGGACCTATCATAAAAAGAAACAATTCCTTATTGCATTGATTTGACAGTTCCATCTGGGATGTCCTTAATTTTCAAATACAAAGTTTCGGAATACCATCACAAAAAATAGATTTTTGAAGTAATGTTGTTATCAGAATGAAACCCTGACTAAACAAAGTAAATACAACAAACACATGACATTTGGCACCGAGATTTACATTTCTCTTTCTAGACATGTTGCATGGCAAGCCCTCTTTATTTACCATGACTCAGTCATCTATGCCCATAGCATGTTGGATCTTGCACCAACCTTGGTGCTGAGAAAATGGGAAACAAATGTGGAAGCTTATCAATCTCTAGTGATCTTGATTTGTGAGACAAAGAACAGTGTCTAGAATTCGGAATTACACAGCAATATCCAAGAAAGAGTGATTTTAAGGGTTGATTCCAGCACCATTTGTCCCTGTCTGTACCGGGACATCATGAATACATGCATGATGCTCTCTACATAATGAGCCTTCCAAGCGAGTCAACACATCCTCTGCATTGAACTCGTCATACAAAAAATGTTCTGAGCATGTTATTACATCAATCGCTACACACATTATGTAAGTGATTGCGTGCATTGCGTTTGGGTGTCATTGAAAACTCATAGGAGTTTACACATCATCTGGTGCTAGTGGTTAGGACTCAACTCAACTACTTAGGGTGTAAAATGTTCCGATAAAACCCCACCCAACTACCAACCTAGCCTTCAAGGAGGAGTTTCATGTCCTTCTGACCATTGATATGTAAGGACCTTATCAACAAATTGTATTAAAAGTTGTCCCTGACGTAGGGAACAGAAAGTTCAGAAACAGCACACAAGCCCTACAGACATAAAATAAATTTCCAACTCAAAATCATCTGCAAAAAAAATCTTTTAAAACAATTCTTAGAAGGTTGGAAACAAAGAAAAATATAAACTTTGTTTTGTGTTAAAAACAAAGTGGAAAGAGAGATGTTAAGTTTGCCAGATTGCACTTTGAGCTGACTATTGGCATGCAAGAGGAAGAAACTGTGAAAGTATAAAAAATGCGGCAACTACCCTATTTTCCCCCAAGTTGTTAAACTCAAAGTAAATAAAGCATTCAAAAACTAGTTCAAAATGTTTTCTAAATAGTGACATTGGGGGTAGAGAGGAAAAAGGTTTTTCAATATTTTCCTTAATGTTGAACATCTCACAAGTGAGAAGAGTGAAGTAGACTAAGATATTAACAACTTACATGATCTGATAATTATTTGTAGTTCCCCTATGATCAAGGTCGTGTGACAAACAACCAACCAGCAAAGCCAAGCATTCTAGATCTGACAGTACACCATGCATGCCTCCATTCTGAAATAGGAACAAGTAAATATGCATCAGACTTTGGGTTTAAAGAAACATTTTGTGACTACGTGCAACTGAGTCCAATACATGAACTGCTCCCAATGCATAGTGAACTCCATGATATCGTCATATTCAGTTAATTTGTAAATCAGTTTTGTTAACGATTCTGACTGAATATTTATCATTAATTTCAAGACACTGAAGATGCCTCACTGGGCAGCCTTTTTCACTTTTTCACAGCTTTTTGAATGTCTTCTCGTTACAATTTTGACCCGTTTGTAACCGATGTTTTGCTTAGTCCAGGTTGGAATCCTCCATTGCATACAACTTGATGGAGTTCTGGGTAAAAAGGTCCCCTGCCAATGTGGAAAAAGTTATGAAAAGTTATGAAAATATTTTTATATTCATACTAACGGAGGAAACTGAAGCTTTGTTCACATACTCCTTATTTCCCGAATTCCGAGACTGCTGGGTTCAGAATCGTTAATTTTTATCCTCGGATGACATTAATTAAGAAATGAAAATCAAAGCTGACGCCTCTATTGTTACTTGTTTGTACGCACACCCACAATATTCCTAGCAACCAAGAGAAAGGCCTTGGTCTAACATTTGTCAGGCTCTCTGATATCGATTACTTACAACAATTTGAGTAATATCACTCAGTCCAGGATCCACCTCCCCTTCATATTACAAAATAATGTAATATCCATACAATAATAACACTGATCAAATGTTTTGCTTCATGACATGAAAGTCCATCGGAGTTGTTACACACCCAATCGGTACATGACATTTACAACAGAAGCATGGATCTGCGATTTATTTTCTGGACTACTGTAACCCATGGATATATAAGTTATTTGTGAAACCATCAAAAGTGTAGCTAAGGACATGGAGAACATAATATATGAACAAAATTTCAGCTTCTTAAAGCAGGTAAAAGTATGAATAAACATTACTTAATTTGCATAGTAGAGAAGCTTTATATCCCGGTGCATCAGTGCAGTGCAACGGAGACTGGCATCCTACCAGGGCTATTTTTGCTGTTCTTTTGACGTGATACACATTTACCACTATTGAGGAAAATCTACCGATGTGGGTTTTGTATATATTATGAAAATTGTAACTGATCGATTTGATGATTCTAGGATACCAAATGGATGCATTTGAATGGCTGGACAACTATGTTGTTAATTTCCCTTACTGTGTAATACTTGTGTTGGGATGCATGTTCTTACATGGTAAAGGCAACAACAACTAGTTCATTAAAGCCAACACTCCCAAACTCTAAAAATATAACAAAATGTTTCTCTAAAAATTAATGTGCAATCATTCAACAAGAGTTGCTGACAAGAGTGAAATCAACAATATTGAAAAACATTATTGTACACAAATTATGTCAAGCCAATTGACTGCACAAGTCTCACACATTTTGGAACAAGAAAACACATCAAACGAAGAACTTTTTTTTCTTAAATCAAATCTTTGTTTTAAATTACATCAAACGACAAAATCTGAGCCCCCCAAAAAACTCATTACAATTTTTATAAAATTAGTATTAGCTTTTATAATAAATACAAAAATAATTAGTTAATTATTTTTGAAATAAAATTAAAACTCTGGGACAAGCATGCTTATTGAATCTTAACTTTTTAGAAACCCCTTACACCTAAACCCCTAAAATTGATGCATGACGCAGTTTATAGAGGATGCTGACGCCTCAACAACCATAGACTGCAATAAAAAGGCTTCGCGTTGTAATTACAGCATCTGGCGAAGATCATTGATGATCATCCAAAACAAGAGTTTACATAAGTTTTGTGATCAGAGCACAAAATTCTTACTTATTAATTCCAGTGACCGGAAGTTGAGGTTAAGTTTAGTTCTCGGGTTTTCTTTGTTATATTTTTGAATTGATTTTACTTTCTTAATTTTTTATCACTAGGTATTACATTCCCAACAACATATACAATTTCACTAAATATATCTGATGATGTATCAAGGATGAACAGAATGTACCACGAGAACAGACGGACAGTGTAAGACATCAATAGTTATCAGATAATTAACTGACCTTAAGTATTGAATACATTGTCTGAGTTACAGTGAATGCATGGCGCCAATTGTGGTATCTCACGTTACGGTAGTTTTTCCTCACACTCAGCAGCCACCTACACAATGTCTTTCAATCAAAACGAAAAAGAAAGTTCACTTTAACTTGAACAAATTATCAAGCATAGAATTTCACTTCTAGTCATTTACTGATTGAGTAAAACCCAAAACCTGTCAAACGTAGGTAATAACCAAGAAAGGTTAAGTGAAGAAAATAGAGCAACACTATAGTGCCACATGGGCACTAAGATGAACCACTAATATGTTAACTTTGTTCATGTTTGACAATACAGACAGCTTGCTATCTTCCCACCTCCCGCTAGTATCAATGATATTTTCTGCATTTGGTGAGGTAGCCAACATATAAGATTAGATGATTTGATCAACCATATTAACTCATTCCACCCCACCATCGCTACGTATTGCTCTGCAGATAGCAAGAGTATCTTCTCAATAAAAACCCACGGTCATCTCAACTGAATTAAAACCCACAAAACCTCCTCCCTAACAGCTGACACCCCAAGCACTGCAAAGTTCTTCAATGATCTTGCCTACAGTCAAGCTCTCCATTGAAGACAAACACACCTGTATGTGTACTACACTCATATTCACTTTGCTAAACATGTCTCCTCTGTCAAAACCAGTTAGGCAGCCCATAGCAACACCTTTAGTCAATTCAGACTTGGTCTCAGATTGGGACTGTTAAAGTGGAATGCTACAAAGTAGGGTTTCTTGTTTTGTAAAGGAAACATGGTTACTAAAGCAGTGACAAACTTTGGTCTTTGTTTCTCTGACTTGTTGTAATACAGGTATATCTAACAGTTACTTCCAACACTGCTAGCTTTTAGGACAAAATGTGTTCTTCTAAAAACAGCTGGGGCTAAATATATCAAGCAAAAGTTTAAGATCATCAAAAAAACAAATGTGTTTGGTGAATTAACAGAATGAAAGACCAGTAATACCTGAAATTTTCATGTTTGGTTATAGTTACCTCATAATTTATATGAAATCGATTGATGAGATCTAAATCAATAAACATTCTTAGTGATGCAGTTAGTGTCTCATCTTCTGATAGCTTCATGTCACTGAAGAAGTAGCTGTCGAGCCCTATTTCTGAGAGCGTGGGAACTGCCATTTTCTGCAACAAAACAAAAATACCTTTGTAAAAATTGTATCACTACCCAGTGTCAACCTGACACCATGAACATAGTCAAACAACTTATGTTGTGGAGATGCTTAAGAAAGCTAAGATGATGAATCATTATTGAACATAGAGGAGATCGTCAGGCTGTGTGGCAGACTAGCCACTTTATTATTTTCAGATGCTATGGTGAGGCTAATGATGATGATTAAGGTGAAGCCTTAATTAAATCTACAAACAGTTTCATAATACTTCAACACCAAATGTCAGGGCTTTGTCATTGTTCCTCCTACTGACAGGTCACTAGTTACAACACGTACAGTAGTTAACCTGTCTGACAAAGTACTAACCGACCCACAGGTTAAACTCCTCTCAAGGGGTCTTAAATTTTGCCCCACACCCTGAGAACTGGACCAACTGTCTTTTCAACAAGACATGGCCCAATTCAACCATAGATTACGCCTATGAGAATATTTTCATGACGAGTAATCTGAGGACACCCAACCAACCCGCAACCACTTCAGGGAGAAAAGTAGTTGGGTACCCCCTAAGAACCCAGATGTGGCTCTATATACCTACATCCGAGGTTCTTAAGGTCCCTTACATGTGAGCACCTAACAACCTCCCCAAGATGAACGCCACGCTCTAACACAGCTCCGCCAATCACCAGACATAGTGATTAAACGTGCTGACAAGGGGTCCGCAGTTGTAGTCAGGAACACACATGACTATATAGCTGAGGGCCTCAGACAACTCAGCAACACTGATCATTATATTGAATGTCACACTGACCCTACTCCATCAATTTCCAAACATATCAGTGACACCTTGGTTAGAATTCGCAATGCCAACGCTATTGACAAAGATACCCTAACTATCTCCTTCCACAGGACACCCGTACAGCACGCTTCTACCTTCTACCTAAGATAAAGCCCAACAACCCATTGTATCTGGTAATGGCAGCCCTACAGAGTGCATTTCTGAGTTTGTCAATAGCTTCCTCAACCCTTTAGACTCCAGTATCCCTTCCTTCATAAAGGATACAACAGACTTCCTCCATAAATTAGAGGATGTCAAACATCAAATACCTGAATCTGCTTTTCTGGTTACTCTAGATGTTTCATCACTGTATACTAACATACCGCATAGTGAAGGCATGAATGCCTGTCTCAGGGGCAATAAACAATACCGCCCCGCAGTGAGACATAATGAGGCATTAATTACAGACACAGGGTACCTCCATGGGTACCAAAATGGCGCCCTCATAAACCAACATTTTCATGTCTGATCTAGAGTAAAAACTTCTGTCCTCTGCCCCCAGCTGCCCACTTGTTTGGTGTAGATTTATTGATGACATTTTCTCTATCTGGTGTGGCGGTCAAGACAGCTTGGACAATGTTGGATAAGTTTATCGACCATACAAAGATATAAGCTCATTCCACCCCAGCATGAAGTTCGCTGCTGAATACTCTCTCGCAAGTGTGAACTTTCTAGATGTAACAATAACTAAATCCCCTAACCGCATTGTTACGGATGTATACAGCAAACCCACTGACATCCACCAGTACCTTCTCTCCAACAGTTGCCACCCCAGTCACTGCAAGAAGGCAATTGCTTACAGTCAGACCTCGCGCATAAGACATATCTGTACAAAAGGCGCTCATCAGACTTAAGGAAACACCTTGTTTCTAGGGGTCACAGCGAATGCAGGGTCCAACTTGCCATCAACAGGGCCCTCAGCATACCCCGCCATACTCTGTTGACCTACACAGGAACTAAAAAAGTACCGCCCAAGAGAGTTGCCCTGGTCACCACCTACCACCCTAACTTACCCAAACTCTCTTCAATCCTCAATGGCAGTATGAATATTCTCCACTCCTCTAAGAGGTTGCGCTCAGCAATCCCCGAGCACCCCTAGGTTGCATTCCACCACCCTAAATACCTAGGAGACATTCTAGTCAGGGCCAAACTCCCCACGGATACAGGTCAAACACCACCCTCAACAGAGATAAGGGGTTGTCACAAGTGTACCCGCTCTAAATGTAGAACGTGTCTCTACATCAAACCCACACTTAAGTGAAGAGTCCTAGCACTGGCTCTTCTTACAATATCAAGACCAACTCCCAATGTAACACATCTAATGTAGTCTGTGTTATAAGAGATGTGGACTACAGTATGTGGGAGAGACTAAGACCAAACTCAGTCTTCGCTTTGCGAACCATGTCTCTTCCATAAAGACCAAGAAACTGTACCCCTTCTCCATCCACTTCAACAGCCTTAATCACAGCATCAAAGATGTTGAACTAATTGTGATTGAGGCTTGCAATGGTGATAACACACACCACAAACTCAGAGAATCACACTGGATTCACCAACTCAAGACAGTCCAACCCTTTGGACTCACGTAAACACTGGTGTTAAATAACTTCCCACCACCCTCCTTTAACTTTTGCTTGCTTATTTCTTTGATGTAATATAAATACAGTTACTGTAAATAACATGTTCTCTTCACCAGTTAACTTTTACCCTTCTTTCTCTCAATAAGTTGTTTAAAAATCACCCTGTTAATAACCTATTCCTTTTGCAGAGGATTTAACCAGCTCTCTCCGCAGGTTCCTCTTGCCTAGTTTTAATTTTTTACACTGATTCTGTCCTTCTATAATTACCTTCCTTTTCACACAGAACATCATGATGATTACTAAACTCTCTTCACTAGTTATTTTATCCTGCCCCCTATTGTTAGTTGCATTATCCTGATATGGCCTGCCCTCTAATCCTACCCTTTCATGCTTCCTGCATTGTAATTCCTAAGATGCAGTACCACTTTTATGGTCCAGTGATCCACCCTTTCACACTGACCATCCTTTGTCCTCACTTCTTTACTCTGATTGGTTCTAAGCCACCCCATTGTTTATAAATTTATAATTATCATTGGCTATAATTTTCCCGCTTTTTTCCCTTAATCCTTCACTTTTTGCTATAAATGGATATGTTTTTGTTTGTGCTTGTTTATGCCTCTGACGAAGGTCTGAGTTTGGATCGAGAGCAAAATGACATAAACTGTAAAGGAAAATTACTTTTTTAAAGGGGTATAAAATATGTAGACTTTTGTTTTACTCCAAACATGCAAGGGACCACTGAAGGAACCCCCTGTTTACGTAAGGGTGCCCTTACACATGCCAACTTACGGGGTATTTTTAACAATAGAACAATGC
>CM021545.1:3522069-3533387 GCA_010994315.2 Pisaster ochraceus | reverse complement strand
TGTGTGTGTGTGTGTGTGACATATGCATGTAGGTACTTCAGCACAGACTCCAGCATAGTGACGTCAGCTGAGAAGGGTCTAAGCTGCCAACATTTCTTCAGGCTATGCATACCTGTCCATTTGTAAATCATCCCGATTATTGAAACTTGCATCAGTCACATCAAATCATGATCCTCCACAAACACGCTACAGCTAAACAACGACAAAACAGGCTCTTCATAAAAAGTGACACCAAAACAAAATATATAGCAGTCTTATTGGTGACTCCCAGATCACCACTGTCAATATGTGCACATGACCTATAAGGACAACTATCACTACGGACCTCAGCATCCAAAATCAAATAAACAACAATTGTCATTCCTCATCGCTTGGCCTCATAAAATCAGAAAGTTACAGAAACATCTAGATCAACAGACCATCAAAAGACTGATTCATACTTTCTCCATTGGTTTTCCAATCTCTCAAACTTAAAACTTCAATTCAAAACTCTGCCGCAAGACACGTCACTCACTCATCCTCTGGCCAGCATAAATGTAGGCCTGTATTCATGTTATTTGCCACACCTGTATCCTCCCAATGCCTGAAATTCAAGCTCCTCAAACTGACACACTGTACTCCAATACCTCCAAGAACTCTTTCATCCATGTCAACCACATCGTCACATCAGTTCCAGCTCTACCTCTCAACATGTCCCATACATCACTTGCACTAAATAATTGGGATTATTACTGATTCTCCTGTAATTCTTGACCATCAAGCTGGAACAATTTGCCACAGATTTTCAAAACTCTGCTGAAAACTAATCTGTTTAATTAACTATTTCCTTTCGGAAAGCACTGATGTGTGCAAGTCACTATAGACAATGGGAATTTGAAATCATGCAACACCAAAACATGAAGGTGTGTGCAAGCCTTGTTGTGTATTGCATTAATTTGGGTTAGGAATGGCATCATGGGTCAGCTTGCCTTTGAATTATGTGACTTTTGATGACACTCCAAATTTATGCAAAACAAGAACTGTGTGCATGCCGCCAAGAAAATTTCAATAGAAGGCAGATTAGTTGTGAACAGAAGGCACATTGTCAAAACAAGTATTGTTATAAGTGTGACACTTTGAAATATGGTTCACCAGGTACCATAATTTTTTCTTTGAGATTCATATACTTCAAACATACAGTTTTGATTGGCCTATTTCTGAAAACCTTTGCATTCCAATTTAAGAAATTGATTTTTCAAAGTAGTATTATATTTTTATTTTCAGATGCATATTTTTTAGCCTTCAAAGATTAGTAATAGTTAAAAGCTTTCTTGTAAAATGGAATACCTTTAACCTGACTGCTTCCTCCTGTGGTGCTGTTGCATGGTATGACAGTGTCTGTTGCGAGAAAACAATATAATAACAGAATCAACCTTCAAAGAAAGCAGAATATTCAAAATAACAGGCTCTTCATTCAGGGAAAGATTCAAATATTTGAATTGGTGGGCCAGTGCTGACCGTGGTAGTGAATTTGAATTGGTGGGCCAGTGCTGACCGTGGTAGTGAATTTGAATTGGTGGGCCAGTGCTGACCGTGGTAGTGAATTTGACCTTGGAGCCCCTTTTTAACTGTACCAATTTCATCATAAAAATGAAGATGACAACAGTTCTTATCCAAAGAAGAGTTTTCTAACCTATTCCAACGATAAATTCAAACATTTTAGAAGTTCATTTAATTAAACTAGGTAATTTGCTGTTAAAGCGTTTGAATTTGTTCAACTTAACAATGAAATGCAAAGCTCAACCAAACCCTAAAATTTAAAAATTTATACATAAGGTATTTCACTTCCTACTTTGCAGAGTGTTGTCATGTTGTACAATGTGCTAAAAATTTTGGAGATAAAACTAGTCTAAATAAATATACAAACACGAACAGCAGAGAACTCAAGGTAGACAAGTCTAAAAAATATCTATAAACGTAAAGAAGCAACATTAGTCAATCCAAGAGCACACATTGCAAAGGTGATAAAACCTCAGGTGCTGTTACTTTGATGACCTGGTGTGATTAAACGACTGACATTGTCTCAGTCAAGTCTGTGTAACAACTGTGATCTATTCAATCAGGATTCAGTGGGTCTTTTTTGTATCAGGGATGAGATTTGACAGATGTAAAAATCCTGAAAATGGCTTACTGGTCTTGGTCCCCCTTATTCTAGACCCAGAACCTCCCATGTTACAATTCAGGAGGTTTACAGACTCTGTGCATCACTAGAAATACAAACCTATAGGTTTTTGGACACAATTTGTACGATTTCTTTCTCCTTTTATTGACTGCTTTACATCTTAAAGAATAATCAAGGAGATTTTGAGAAACACCCGAGAAATCACACGCCTGGAGTATGTTCATTGACTATGCCCGATGGCCAAAGGCAACACCCAGACCTGGCCAGGCTTATTGCCAGTTTGGTTTGAAAACCCTCTCTCACCTGTTTCAGTTGAATAAAAACACAGATTTTGTAAATGTAAGTGAAGATCAAATTCAGAGTGGATCAAAGTTGTATGTTTTCTTACCTCTAATGCTACCCTCTGCTTCGCCACTGACCGGCAGACTTTTTCATACATGTGGGTGTTGTTAATTCCCATACCACAGAAGATGGAGAAAGCCTGTAAAAGACAAAGAAAAGGTTAGTATTCTCTGCATTCCACAGACATCAAAGCACAATCTTAGATATATCTATTTTACTCACCATGCCACCCACCTTGAAGCACTTAATCAAGCAGTTATTGAGCTAGGGGAGCTACCGGGAGTTTCGGGCTTTAAAATATTGACCAGCGAACATTTTCCGTGTCATTTATACTCCCCCAAAAAAAACTCTATTCGATTGCTGCCATAAACTGACATTCAGCAAAGTTTTACATGATCGTTAATGATGGGATACCTCTGTCTGTCATAAAAAACAGGATGTAGCCCAAAAATCTAGGAGGGAATCAGAAATGATTAATCCATACTGATTAAGTACTTCTAGGTAACTGCAGGAGCACATATTGACACTGCTAAAACTTTGCAATCTTGATAAAAAAAACAGGGTGTAGACAGATCAAAGAGTGCTATTGGAGCAAAGTGCCTCTGTCAAGGAACATGTCTATTGTAAGTTCATGTCGATATTAAGTAAGTCTCCTTTAGATTATAAACTCTAAGTTTGTCAATAAGGAAATAAATCTCATCCTCAGAGAATGCCTGTGTAAGATGTCTGTAGGGACTGGAGTGGTACAGGAAAGAAGTGAATATTCAAATCTGTGTAAATTATATTGAGCCCCAACTGATTCCAGAGTTGGGAGAAGGCATGCACTTAACAGTCGAAGACCTTGTGTACATGCAATTCTTGGGGTTTGAAGAACCGTGTTCAGCAGCAAGGTTTGCGGATTGTGGTTATACGTGAATAGAGTGTCTAAAATGAGCAAAAACTGGGGTGCAATTTCACACTCCTAGTACAAGAACTCTTCTTGTAGAATGAGGAAGAGAGACAAGTGGGACCACATAGAAGGTCAAACCGTCTGTTTTAACCCATTGTCGCTGGATGACATCGTGTTACACATTATTTTTCCAACTGAGATACAGCAGACAGTTATATAGCTTTCAGAAAAATTCTGGAAATTTATCTTTTGGTAGAGGTCTGCTGACTGGTTGACATTTTAATTCGACAGGAAATTGCACTGCACAGGTGAGACTCACCATGCTTCATTTACTCTGTACAAAGAGGTACAAAGGGTATTTGAATTCATGCTTCAAATCTATTCCTGTTCTTCGTCCTTTAGTTGTACAAGGATTACATGAGATTGATTGTTTATCATTGCATCCGGCATATAGGAGATAAGTCCATGATTCCAGCATACCATGGCCTCTTATAAGCCATGACTTATGACCAAGGTTTGGCCATTTCAAGGTGAAGGCATTCCATATTTTCTTGAAAGGGGAAAAATAATTCTGGTGCATTTTATGAGAACGTTTGTTGTCTTTACTTTGTCTGATAACGGTTTAATTATGCCAACGATATTCTGAAAATCAAATTATTACAGAAGTTCAGAAAAATTAGTCCTGAGCAAAGGCAAGGTGAACTAAAATATAATTTTAGGCTTCCCTGAGTAAAACATTTTATCGAAAAAGTCAATGTCAATGTAATGCTGCAACTGATTTGCTACAGCACATTAAAGACCAGATGAGACTGTCAAGCACCTGGGAATGACAGAAGGAAGTCATGAATGTAAGAGCAATGCAAGAAGCACATTTGTTTTATTCACATGAACCCATACAGTCATGACAGTAGTAAAGAATCATTGAAAATTCAAGCAAGTAAAATAGGTTGATTTATGAGAGATAACTGGACAATGCTGGATGTGCATGTATGAGTTAGAACATCTGAGGTAACGAGTAAAGCTCAAAACAATCTTTGGTTAACTCTTTTTTTTGGGGGGGGGGAATCAGGCGGAAAAGGCAACCCTGAAGTGATCCAGGAGGGCGCCCTCTATCAGTGAAAATAACCCCGAACATCACAAGGAACTGGTTGTTACTGGACTGGACTTCTGGCTAATAATTCCCCTAAAGGAACCTTAAGTAATGCAGGGTTAGTTTTACCTTTTATACATGGTAAACCTCATCTCAAAATCTTTGAGAAGGTCACTCCTAGAAATGATCTGTCTATAAGAGCCATTTGTAAATCCTGATCGGTTAGGCCAAAGTGGCAATGGTAGCATAGAAATTGGCCCAGTTACTCATCTTACACAGTATCAGGGAAGGAAGCTGACAAAGAACACCTGCAGTTATGCAGTAAAGTTTGGGAAGAACCAGTGTTGGAGGTCTTGAACGTGGTCTCGGTCTCGGTACATAAGCTCATCCTTCTTGAATTGAGGGCCCCTCGCTTGTCAATTTTTTTTTTTTTTTAATTGTTTGATAAAGTGTAAACATTCGGTCTTGATCTCTGTCTCAAACAGTAAGGTCTTGGTCTTGGTCTCGGTCTTGGTCTCGGTCTCGGTCTCGGTCTCGGTCTTGGTCTCGGTCCATGGTCTCAGAAGATCAGGTCTAGGTCTCGGTCTCGGTCTTGGTCTCAGAAGATCAGGTCTAGGTCTCGGGCTTGGACTTTGAGGTCTTGACTCGAACACTGGGAAGTACCCCGGTTTGAGGCATGCGACAGTCATCTGGAATGTATGTCATGTGGGACAACTTCTCCAGCCAGAGTCTATGCAAGTATAGTGACAATCTAAATGCCCCATAAATCAGGAGTTCATTGCAGTTGTATCGAGCAATAGCAGAAAGTGCACATCA
Organism: Pisaster ochraceus; assembly: GCA_010994315.2. NCBI lineage: Eukaryota > Metazoa > Echinodermata > Asteroidea > Forcipulatida > Asteriidae > Pisaster > Pisaster ochraceus. The sequence continues at coordinate 3,528,089 of CM021545.1, read as the reverse complement.
AAATCAACAGGGAATGGAAAACCATCATAATCAAATCTACAGAGGTAAAGATTGCAAGGGTTTCTAAAAATTTGCTCTTGAAGTTACGCTAGAACAAAAAAGACTACAAAAACCAACAACATTTGATCAACTGAGTTAGGGGTGGGGACATTGACAAATTTGTAGGCACTTGACCACAGCACAGTTGTTTGATATGAGATTGACAGAGGGGCTCAGGATGGGTGAGGGCCGACTGGGAAAAAAAACAAAAAGGCATGGATGTACGGGAACTCATTGGTTAAGTGGGGCAGAGGGTGATTTGCCTGATATTTTACAAAGATAAATATACAAGTTATAAATCTATAAGATTTGCACATTTGGAACCGTGCATATTCTCAAACCTTTTAGGGGGGTTTCTGCCAATGGCCCAAACCACCTTTGTTTTTGTCCAGATTATTATTATTTTTTATATTTTCATCATTTTACTTCCATGCGAACAATTCTAAAAGCATTTACAAGTAAAATTTGTTATTGTTCGATCTCGGGAACTACAGTCTTAAAAGGCACAAACAATACATCAAACGAAAGCCTGTGCTTTTTTTTTTATTCCTTTGATGACAATATCAACAAGTTCAAAACACCCATAAATGTATCCTGAAACAAGCACTGTCGCCATTACATTGTGCATTGCAGAGGAAATCGCACTGTACGCGTTTTTTAAATACGGGCCTGCATGCCCACAGAGCCATTGTGTCCTACGCAAACATCATTTAAACCTTTGGTCCTTGCATTAATTCATTTGGTTCACTGCTTTGCTAATCTGGATCCAATCTATTGTTTACCCAACGATGGCAGGATCGTACACTTGCATATCTACAAACAACGGTGAACGTGTATTAGCGCCCTCTGGCTCGTGAAGAGTCCTCGAACTATTAAATACGGAAGCGTTTAAATCTAAGGGTATGAAGTTAAGTAAAGAAAATTAAGTACAGAAGTGTTACAGGGATATTAGTAGGGGTTTGTCCCACGTAATGTCAATGGATTTCTTCACCGCATTTCATGTCCAGACAAGGTCCGTGTGGTAGTTTATAATTAAATTTAGCCCAAGCATGATAGTTTATGATTTAAAAGTTTACATCTTCTGAACCATATGTCATGGAGTTATAAACTTTGTGCCATCCTGTAGCTTACAGCACATGTAAAATCATATTCAAAAACTTGAGCCCTCTTTGACCTTTACTCTCCGTACAAAATGGGAACTTAAATACTTAGTATGGCATGTCATTTTGAATTGTTGTTCCACCAACCGAAACCCCTAACCAGGTCTTGTTATAAGCTTGTTCAACTGGAAACATAATCATGAGTTAAATTCTTTTGATATGCATCGGCATATCAGTGGCAATATTTTATCCAAGTTTCAAGTTGATAATTCATTGCAAGACAGAGTAATGGGCATAAATGTTTTCAATGATTTAGCTTGCTCAACTGGAATGGATGTGATACTTGAGCTCTCTTCTTTTATACAAATCTGCATGTCAGTGGAAAAACTTGATACAAGTTTCAAACATATACATCATTGCAATAAGGAGTTATGGGTATTCAATCATTCTCATTGTTTTAACTCACTCATCTGGAACTTTTTAATCCATTATGAGTTTCATTCTTAGTATGACTGTGCAACACATGTACCTGCATGTCTGTTGTAATGTTCCCTCGTTGTAAGTCAAAGTTATAAGTCAGTTTTAAAACATTTACTCTGACTGTGGTTCCTTAAAATCCAGGGGGCAATGTTAAGCCTTGCATTTATTTTCTTTTATTCCCCAAAATCTAACATGTCTTTAATTGAGAGCCACAAAAAAACATCACTGTCACTGTATACTGATCTCATTTGGGTATTTTTGATTCCATAAAACAACTCAAGACTCAAAGGTTGAAGCTTTATAACAAACTTTAACATACACACTGAAAGTGGACGGTCGGACAGACGGACGGACAGACACACCCGGATATCAGCATTACATCAGTGTACATAGGCTTACTCTGTTTCGCAGCTCACCAAAAATCTTACTATAACTGTAAAATTTACAGAGTAGTAGAAAGTAACCCTGTCCATGCTCTTGTTTTTTTGTTTTTCTAAACAGTAGAAATGCAACAGACATAAATATTATACAGTCAACCCTCGTTATAAAGAGCACTGTTATAAAGAGGTTCTGCTTTATATAAAGAGTACTTTCTGAAGTCCCGAGTCTCATTTCTACTTTGTGTTCCTTTTTTTGCAGTCCTCTTATAACAACATGGCCAGTCCCAGCAATCTTGTTATAAAGATATGCTCCAATTTAGATGACACAGTCTGACAGTGGATGTAAGTACAATAAACCTGGGTTTTCCATACCTCAAACATGTCTTCATCATTCATGTTAAATGGTGTGCCGTCTTGTTTATTCACCAGAAGGATGACACCAAGAATCGACCCATAAGCATTCTTAATGGGCATACTCAGCATCTGTCTAGTTTTATACCCTGTTTCTTCATCAATCTGGCAGAGAATCAAAATAGAAAATCTTCCATTAACTAAACAAAGACCATTAAATAAAGAACATTAAATAACAAACATGAAACATTACAAATTATTACATTGCACGTATTCAAACACTGAGACTTGTTTATTCTTGCCTCTTGTTTCGTTCAAGCGAAGTACGTGGAAACCAATGGTTCCCAAAATGTTTTCAATATGTGCGACACTTGTACGGTCTATTGCCACACTGCAGCTTGCCACTAAACCTCATCAATAGTGATTGGGTTTACCCTTGCACTAATGTATGATCAACTTTATACTGAGGGCTTTCTGAGTCCTGCTGATTCAAACACATGACCTTCTCACAATACGGTCATCATTTGATATTGTTAATGTAATGCTGATTTATAGGCAAAATTAAGAACGAAGCATGTACAACAAAATTCACTGTTGAAAGTTTCAGCTGAATAGTGTCTACAGTATTTTCACAAGAACATTGAATCCATCAGCATTTAGCAAGGTGAGAAGGAGTACCAACCACATCTCTGGCCGCAGCATTCGCGAATCGACACAACCCTCAGACATCTTAGAAATAATTTAAGCATTGATCAGTTCTCAGATTCATAGGCTCTTACTGATTTCTTATCAATGGATGCATTTCAGAGGAAATAACTTCAAAGGATGATTACCATCTTTATAACAAGTAAGCTTTCGGGTCATTACCAAAGAATGACCCAACCTTAAAGAGCAGATGTCTTAACCACTAGGTCAGAAAGCGTGACCAGTGATGAAAGGCCAGTTGCAATTAGCAGTGGTACAATAAGTAGGTTAATATATGTAACCATTGCATCAAGGGTCTAGTGGTTTAGATAATGGTTTTACAATGCTAGGGATTGTGGGTTCCAATCCCACACAAATAGCCTCTTGATTTTTTTAGCAGAACTCAGAAGGCATTAAGTGCAAATTGGGTTTCTAAAAAAATAAGCATCCTCATCCCTATTTTAAATTTTATTTAAATGTTATTTCTAACAAAATGTTTTTGTTATACAAACATTGAAATTTTGTTTAAATGAATTGCTTTGGGTTTTGTATTGTCAAGAAGTTTACATAAATAGAATTTCTAAAGAAAATTTGAAGAACAGTTTATTAACTTTTGGTGAAAATTGATTGATTAATTGTTGAGACTTCTGCAACCAGAATAAATTTCACAAATGAACTTTTTGAAAAGCCAACAATCATTTCATGCAGAGAGACTGGAAGAAACTGTACAATTGATGCCAGGTCAATGAACGGTTAAATGTAAATACCTGGGTCAGTTTATCTGGTCTAATTGGTGGAGATGAGATCTTGTGGCCATGATATAAACACAGTGAGGAGTGTTTTAACATGGCCTGAAGAAATTGAGTCAAAAGAGGACACTATCAGTTGATTTGTGCGCAGCACACAAACTTCACAACCCAGTTTTAGTTGGTAGGTCACATGTTTGGCACGCGCAAGTTTGAAACTTGCGTCAATAGATTGAAGCTAAAGCACGTCAGGTTGAAATTTTATGTAACAAGATCATTAGCACTCAGCATGAATAGAAATTCAAAGCAGAGTCGAGGCGAGCTCAGAAGAATATTCTCAAGTTTTAAAGGTTTTGGATGTTTTTAATCGAAAGGTATTTATGAATGGGAATAAAAGAGTAGTGACTCAGTCTTAAATGACCATTTAAAACCTTGCAGGGTCATGGTGGTGTGGTAAAGGACCTCGCCTTTGACTCGGTACTTTATTGCATAGCCACGTCCCTGCCAGTACTGCCGTTTAAGACCCCATTACCACTCCTCATTCCCTCAGTCAAGATCTTTTATATGAGGTACATACATGTATGCATTGTCAAACTATGTTTGGTTTTAGGGTTTATTGAAATGGGAAATTTGAATATCGTGAAAGTTCACCGAGAACAAGAAAACCAAACAAACACCAACACCTCCATTATGTGCTTTACAGGGTGCGAGAGGCAAAGAATTGCACAGTATGCAGAGCCAAGAAATTGAACCTGGTTTTGTAGATCATTGGCCACTCCCGTAACTAACTGTCAAATTACTTGGTGCTAATATATCCAGCTGGTTTTGAATTTGGGGACATATGGGAACAGCTTTCTTCAAGAAGTTTGCGTTCATAAAACTCCTGTTCTTAACCGTTTTGATCCAGCTTTTCCAAAATTTGTGAACAAATACAATTGTAGAAATATCATTGCCAAAATTAAACCATGACTAATGGAAGTAAAGAAGCAAAACAATTCTCTTAATTTGCATCAAGATGAACTTTCCGGTGTCACAAAAATGTCAACAAAACCCGGCTTTGTTCCCCATGACTCAAGCTCATTAGGAGTGATGACTACAATAACTACATTACGTGTACCTCAGTGCACTATGTACTTCCTGAATCTACTACTTATTAGTAATTGATTCAGTTCTTTGCTTGAAATTTACTTTGGAACTTACAACTAAACCTAATAATATGTCTCACCTCTTTCAACCTCCCAAAAAAAAGATTGGATCTTTCAGATGGACAAATAGAGGGTTGCTATTTCACAATCTTCTCAAAATGGAATTGAAAGGTCTAACAAGCAAAAGCACCTACTGTACGGAGGGCCATATGAACCCTATTGTAGAGGTGGAGCAAATATGCGAACCTACCAACAGCAACGTTCTGATGGCCCGAGGATGGTTGGTATAGGATTTGAACCAGCTTCACCAAGCCACTCAGAACGCCGAAAAATGGAAACGATCAATTAATATGTAGCCACTGAGAAACGCCCATGCCCTGCACGAGCATGGACGTCACCAAGATGGTGATATGTTTGTGTACAAAAAAAGTGTCTGAGTTTACAGATCACACTGAAGGAAAAAGATCTTTGAAGATATTCATGATATTACGTAAGAATGTGTGCTTCACCTTTCATAGGTCAAACAATTTTGTCATTTGAGGTTGTTTACTGAAAAAAAATGAGGGGTTAGATGAAAATTGCTTAATGCCTGTTCTTTAAATTATCCTGCCTAAAGGTAGATGCAATTCTGCAAATGTGAATATTTTGTTCACACTAATAAACATATAAATACACCATTTATAAGAAAATTAAGCAGATGAACTGATGTACAAAATTTATAAAACGTAAAAAGTCAAGATTGTTGAAGAACATATGATTACTAATTATCATCTATGTTCCTTCCTCCAGACATCCCAGGAAAACAACAAAACCTACACCCTCTGTATTTTTAATCTTACCTTGGGATCAAACCTTGAATCTTTGTATACATCAGCAATGTTCAAAGTCTATAAAAAGCATACAAAAAAAAAATCAGTTCAATAACACAAAGTAATTAACAATGTTTTAGCAGGTCTTTAGGCACAGAGCACTGAAAGGATAATGTGACTGTTGATTTTTAAGGTACTTTCAATTATAAACAAAAGTGCAGGTTAAAGACTTCAATAATGGTTTTCTAGTAATGAAACCAATAGACCCTGAAAAGCGCCTGGCAAT
>CM021545.1:3395740-3408826 GCA_010994315.2 Pisaster ochraceus | reverse complement strand
GATACACAACAGGGCTATTATGAATCCAATATAAAATTTAAAACTATTATTTTACACACTGTTCAATATGAAGGCAAACTGTGCACAATGTACCTCTACACATCATCGGATAGGTCATGAAAAGTTCAACAAACGCTGCACACAACATGATCCCATTTGACCTTGACTTCTGGTTCAAACTGGAAGTTGAAAATTTGAAAAATTCATATCTCATAAACTACGTAATAATTTAACATGATTTTTGCAGCAGGTTATAGATGAGTTATTCTGCCGAAACTTTTGCACACAAATATTAATATTTTAATCATTGCATCTGGTCCAAACCGGGCGTCAAAGCGCACGTGTTTGTTGACTTTCATTGTACGACAACGCACGATAGTGTAGGCCAACACAAACATAAGCCGACACTGTACACAGCCACGCACGTGTAGTTACGTTGACATGTACTTCATGTGCGAATACACGTAGCGTCGCTCGCTATTTCATTGTACATGTACATTGCAAACCCAATGATAGTCCGTGTAATATTTGAAAAATTCATATCTCTTTAACTACACGTTGGATTTCTACAATCCACACGTTGTCTGAACGGTCTTGATAAATTAAACACGCACAACGCAAAATGTGACCCGTTTGACCTTAAATTCCAGTTTAAAACGGAAGTTGAGGTTTCACGTTTAAAAAAATCCTAACTTCTGAACCACAGTTTGGATTTTTACAATCTATGCATTTGGGAGGTAGGTAACAAGTGAAGAACCGATAATAATTGTAAAAATCATAACTCCTCAACCACACATTGGATTTTTATCAACTACACGGCATTACAAAGGGAATTACCTAGCACTTACCTAGCGCTAGACAGTATGACCTCATTTGACCAAATTTTTGGCTCAAACCGGAAGTTGAAGATTTATATTGGAACAACCTTACTCCTGAACCACAAATCGGGTTGATAAAATGATTTTTTTTCAATCATAATTTGATGACATCGATCACAAACACCTTGTTTTTGTAGTAAACAAAAACTGAATGTCTAGTTCAAATTTGTTTTACCTTTTCTATATTTTTTTTCACCTGTCCCTTTAAGGTCTTTGTAGTTATACATGCCAAATTCTGAAATTCTTAATGCATAAATGGGTTGTTTATAGGCATGATAAGTGTAACAAATGTTTAGTTTATGGTAGTATAATGCTCCAGGACAAAAATCTTTTAAAATGTTTAACTTTAATTTAAAAACTTTATAATGACTTGTTAACAATATACATGCCAACCGTACAAAGGGTGTACTATATTCTTTAGATGGATTTAACACACATGCCTGTTAACAGACCAACCAATATTTTGTCAAGATTTTAAAATATAAACTGAGAATAAAATTTGATACAATTCTTCTAAATCTAACATTGATTCCATTTGTTTAATTCTCAAAGGTTTGTCTTTCTGATTTTGACCTACAAATGTAAACACCTTTTTAAGGATTTGAAAACTGTCGGTCGAAACTTGATGACTACTGTGCCTGCAATCTGGTTGCAATCTTAGGCTGTACTGTCTTCAGTGTTTTCAAAAAGGACTCACTTAAAATATAGGTTTGGGTTCAAGTAGAGTGTAACAAACAACAGGCTTTAGTGAATACAGCTTATTTTTACAGGACAGACACTTGAGCTTTACCTGTCCTGAAACAGGTGGACAGGTGGCTAAATAAGACCCTGATGCCCAAATTATTGCAGCTAGCTTGGCTGGGACAAATCATTCTTACAGTCATCTGTGAAATATGTGCTGCAAATCATTATTTTGGTCAGCTCAAAATTGGATCCAGTGTTTTGTTTTGAGAACCATGAACATGCCCCACCAATGGCATAAGCATTTCTACTTTTTCAAAACCTTGAGGTTGGGGCCTAATTGTTTGATTGATAACTACAAAACACATATCAAAAATAAATTTAAATGACAGATAAGCACATGTTTTAATAACATTTATATTAAAATGTTTAAGGGCCATTCACAATAATCAATGTTTAAAGTCCGATTATCAAAATTGAGGGTCAAAATAAATTACTGAAAATCAAAATTCAGTTTATAATTAAAATAAAAGAAAAGAAATTTTTAAGGTGGAAAGTGTTCAGCGGCCTCTTTCAGATCATTTGCCCTGTCTGTTATGACTCTGCTTTCCATTGTTATCGGTCGACCATGTTTCCATAGTCAATCTCTGTGCCTTGATGGTAAGATGGGAAAAGTTTTGTCTTCTGTTTCAACTACAAAGTTGCATATTGCAAGCCAGGAAAAGCTATTGAAAACGTTTTGATCTAAAATATCTCTTTCGTTTGAGGCATTACTTTTGTTTAGTTAAAATGGTATATTAACACGTTGACTGCCGCCTACGAGTATATTCGTAGTAACAGGTGTAACGGATTCTGCCACAACGAGTATACTCGTAGAGAATGAAAGGCTTTTGTATTGTTAATTGAACACACTGGCATCACTGGCAGTGGTGAGGACATACATCCTGAGAATTTGTATTACAACATGTAGACACAAAAAAGTGTAACCTACTTGGTATGCGCACATGCGCACCACATGTAGTCTGTCAATATTTAAAAATCAAAAATTGGGGAGGGTCTAACAATTCGTATAGTATAATTGCATAGTTACAAAGCATGTATCAACTTAAAACTTAGGATGTAGTTCACGTTGTTATTACTCTAACTTGTGGATGCTGAGGAAGTTGTGATGATAAATAATGCCATCACTATGTCATCTTGGAAAATTACCATAGGTCAAAATAAACATTATTTTGCTATCTCAAATTTTGTCAAATTTACAATTTAATCAATTTATGTCAATATGAAGACATCAAGAAAGTTTCATCTTAATCACTTGATCAGAACTTTAGATATGACAAGAAGAATGTAAATTTTGATACAACTTTGAAGACTCTCAAAAAACTTCTGTTTGTCATCAATTCTCCAGCAGATTGTATGTTTTAAGGGAGGTTATACACCTTGGGTAATTACCCCAATTATGGATTATTCTTTGGGCATGGACAAACTGCTCCAGATTTTCGGCAATATCTCAAAAAACGCTTCCACCTTTTGAAATAAATTTTTGACAGGTTAGTTTCATTGTATAACCTACATTTACATAGGATTAAAACAATCAAACGATAAAAAAAACCCAAAGGTATAGTCTTAGAAATTGGTCTTAAAATGATTGTAACACACTAGAAAATTCAATGGTTTATACTTCAAAAGATATTGCCATTTTATTCGGAGTAATGCAGCATTCCTACGCAATGTCAAAAACCCTTAAAAACATGTTAATTTTGAAGCAGATAGCTCATATAGTGCATGAGTTGTAAACTTTGTTGTAGTAAGCGTAGAAGCAGGTGGCTGTGTGGACCTGCCAGCCAAAATCATATGCATGCTTGGACTTGTGTCAAAGTTCATCGTTTTTAACGTTGCTATATCAACAATGGCATTGCACAAAAATAAATGCATCTCAAATGTGTGTCAAGTACACTTTAAAATTGTTTTCTCATTTACCCTTCTGATGGCTTGACAGTGAACAAGAAATAGAAGAGAATAGAGGGTTTGCTGACATGTCACCTGCTTATCAGTGATTTGTATGACTTTTAATAACTGATAAAATTTTATTTGAAAAAAAGATCAACATTGGCTCCACACACTGATAGCATGTGGATGATCGATGCTATACTGAGGTGTTTTAGACTGGTGGAGTACATGTATCGTTGCGACGCGACGATTAAAATGGTAAGCTTTGTTTCAACATTGAGATCACTTTCAAAATTATTTTATGTTTCTTAGTCCATTACTTGGCAAGTGCTGTGATTTTGAAAAGGTAGGAATGTGCAGTATGATCATGGTATGACTGTGTTGGTTCTGTCACATTTGATGAACGTATTCATCTACAAAGGCTGCATGTGGGGGTGCACGTACACATCCACATCTACAGTACAATGTAATATATGTGTATGGAGAACGGGAATCATTTTTCGTCATGATGGGAATAATACAGTTTGTGTGACAAATTTACAACCCATGGCAGAGTTTTTCAATAGGTTTCCATGTATGTTATTCATATCAAATACAGTTTGTTTACCTTGCATTAGTCACTACATGTTTTAATTCTCTATATATATTATATACATGTATTTAATAGTTGTAATACTTGCATCGGGGATAAAGAATTTAATTGGTTTTACCCTTAAACCGATGTGTATTAAGCACTGTGAAAAAAATCCACAGGCAATCACTCGGGTAGAATTCGAACCCACGACCTTTGCATTGCTAGAGCAGATGTCTTACCACTAGACCACCAAGCTAGCCCGATTATATATTTGTTTTTACTTTACCCATTTCAGCTTGATTTACTTCTACTGTGATCACATTTGGAAGAGAGTCTAGTTGAAGGATCCGGAATGGTACACGGAAAGGGGTCACTGCTGTCAAGATGAGCCATTTTCCTCTCTGCAATAGACCCTACGCATATGACGTCATTTGAGTAGGGCGCTCTCACCCAGAGTTCAAAAGGATGTTGGTCATTGGCCAGTCATGTGCGTCACGCGAACAAATCTGTGCATTTTGTATTGTTTCATCATCGATTTCATAGTTTTCAAGTTTTCATTAAAATGAACACAGAGTTGCTGGAGCAAAAAAGGTTAAGATTTCCTGTCATATCCAAAATATTTAAGCTTGGTCATAAACCCTAAAAGAGCTCTGTATAGAAATTTGGCATTTGAACATGCTGTTTAAACTGGAATGAAGGTTTAGTTAGGGTCATGGATATAAGAAACTTGTGACATTGATTATCAGTTACTTCAAAATTGTCAGTTTATCCTTCGTAGTTTAGGAAATATGAAATTTCGCATTTTATATTAATCTAATGTAATTCAATCCATAATGACGTCATGGGGACTTTAAGTATTTTGAATAGTTGTGATTTTCAGCTACAGTTTATCCCAAATGTGATTATAAAAAGTAGAAAACTTAACATAAATTGCCTTTTTATAAACCTGTCGCCACGGTCGGTCTTTCACACGATGGTGTCAGCAAACCTACATTCTGAAAGAGTACACTAAGAGTACACTATGATTCCACACACAGAAAACCATCATGGTTTTCTGTGTGTGGAATCATAGTGTATTCTATGGTTTTCCAAACCATAGTTTAGACCTCTAACAGAGATTTTTTCAGTTCAACTTTCAGTTTGGACTGAAAGGAATGTGAGAAATTGGGTCATTTGTAAAAAATTATTAACATCAAGCTATGATCTACATAATAGTGCAAATATTATAAATTGATGTGATGTGGTTGAGGAGATCATAAAAGATCTCTGATTTAGTGTGATTTGATACTGATAACGCCATGAGGATGTAATGTGTTCAAAATTCTAAGTGAAGTTGAACTAATTCTACTGTGACAATGTTCAAGTTTATCCTATAGCAAAACCTAAGGTTATGGTTAAAATACACAAGTCACATTGGTTATTTAAAATATTCTGACCATAATTGGCTGTTGTTCTGGCCTCAAGACTGTTGGCCCACTAGTTTACTTATCTGGCGCCCTCTTGTGTTGATAGCTACGCAGCCATTTTGCAATCCTTGTTATTCACATTAGTAAAACGTTTCCTTAAGAAGTGCAGTTTTGCCTCGATATTGCTTTTTTTTTTGCCCTCCTCAAAGCACAAGTTTTCCTTATTCTGTATTTTCTAAACATGTCATATTGTTAGCTCATTGATTGCCTTCCTTTGAGTCTGTTTTTTTTTCATAGAAATTGGGGTTTGTCATGTATGTTTACTTGAGCTTATGTACTTTTACATGTCTGCATATTTTACATACATGTGTTTACGTGTATCATGTCATGACTGGGTGATTGTGCACTTCAAGTATGGTTCTTGGAAGGATTTCAAGTGCTCGTCTTTACATTTGCCGTCCATTTTGTATGTTGTTTTCCCTATTTGCACCAAGTTTATTCTTATATAAACTCTGTATTCTCTGTATTTGTTTATTTACAATTTCACACTGTTTCCTTTAAAACGATTGAAGAAAGAAGTTCAATTTCCGTCTGTCTACTTTTGGAACCTGTGTTTAACCTCTGCATAGCTACATAACAACATGTAGTGAGGGCAGAAGGATTGTTTACCTTCAACAATATTCTTTCCTTTTAACTTTGGTCATGTGTTAGCATGAAAAAAGACATTTGTTATGAGCTAAATGCCGCAAAAGCTACGCATTTAAGTCACGCATCTCAAAAATTAGGTTCTCTTTGAAACTGTTGCTGGAGGGCAGTATTTAGCTTTACCGTGGCTTTTTCTTGCAGGTTTCGTTCGGATCGATTTTGATCACTTTTCAGATCCCTTTCCCTACACTTTAGTTATAATGCAGATTACCTTAACTATAGACAAGTCAACCTCTAACCAGGGCCCAATTTCATAAAGCTGTTAAGCAGAAAACACTGCTTAGCAATTTTCTATGCTAAGCATAAAATGAGAGGGGCACTTATAGTCATAACAATGAAAACTTTATGGAATTTTGGCTGTAACCAGTTTCTGCTAAACAATATTTTTCTGTGCTTAGCAAGTTTTTGTACTTACAGGCTTTATGAAATTGGGCCCAGGTGTACACCAGAAATTTGAATATCGACAACAACAGTCAACACATTTCGTTTAAACTATTGCTCTACGAGGAACGGTGCAGGATGGGCTTGTTTCCGTGTTCAGGTCTTCATTTTACCTTAAATTGGATTGGAAATACATGAGTTCCGTGTATGATTGAGTACCATCTAACATGTACAGATGGAGCCGTTTGACCAACTCATAACTGAAAATCAGCCCACCACAAATTTAAAAACATCTATAGAACAGGTAACACTGACGCAATGCTGTAGGGACGAAACTCCTACAAAAACCATCATACTTTCATTTTCAATACATACATAATTTTGAGTATTAAACAAGATTTCTTCTTTTTCTATAATGTTCCTCGCTCCATATTTGTCCTAGTTTCAGGTTACTGCAAGTGTTAATACTTTTACTTCCAGTAATCAAGAACTTGGACAAATCTGGAATAGGAAAAAATATAGTCTGCAAAAACAGCAAACTTGCTTTTCAAGCCCAATCTCGCTCATGGTCACATAACAAGATCCACAAAAGCTGTCACAAACTGACAGTGTTCACAAATGAAATGTGCACACATGAAACTTGGGTGAGTTTAGCATGTTTAGTGAAGAGGCACAATGAGACCCGTTAAACAAAAATAAATATTTCAAGGTAGATCGAGCTATAACATGTTCATTTAGTGTGTTTGATGTTTGTTTGATGTTTCATGGTAATTTCTCCAGAAGACGGTCGGAGCACACTGATCGAAACGCCGAGCAGAAACCGGCTCTTCTCAGAGCCACCACTACTCATAAAAGAGATTCTTACATGGTGTCACCGCAAACCTTACTTACTTAGTACTTCATCTTATCTCTTTAGGGTTTCACTAAGATATGTGACATCAGGAGCAGGTATTCCGCAGAAGCCAAAGAGACCTCTGGGTAAATACATGATATTCAGTCAAGAAAAGCACCCACAAGTTCGAGCTAAAAACCCAGGTAAGGTACATGTACATTACATTTATGAACACTTTATTTGTGTTGAAAGGTCCAGTCTGTTTATTCTTTCCATAAATCTTCATACATTGCAATTCAGAAACAAATTGTACTCCAATGTGAACAATATTTGTCAATACAATAGAATGGCTTAGTTTTCCTTGTGGTTTATTACTGGAGGTTTTAAATGTAATAGTTTTAAACATGTTATTGTATGTGTTCAAAATGCACTATAGGGTGGTATGGTTGATTGAATAAGTACACTCAATATTTGTGACACACGAAAAACCATTGATAGTTTGAGGCAGTCTGCAGTGTTACCAAAGTATACCGTAGTATAGTTTGGATAATGTGCAGAATGGTTTTCAATCTGATAAAAAAACAGCAGAAGGTGAATTTGTACAGTGATACCAACATTGTGCATCCTGTACGATATATTCTGGGAACAGTTAGCAGCTATCAGAATAGAAAATTAATGGAAATTAGTAAATCAAGGTTTATGACAAGGTTGTTTTCCACCACCTTATCTCTTCAACCTCTACATCCTTTGACATCTAGAAAGGAGAGAGGTCTTGATAGTGGGGAGTTGGAATAGTAATGAATTCGGATTTGCAGATGATTTTGTACTCATTGCCACCTCTCAAGAAAAGCTACATGATTTGCTGGACACAAAACAGCATAGTGAAGCAAGGAGGCAAAGTATAAACAAAAAAGACAATTGTATCTCACAAAAGAAATACCAATTAAGCTGCAAGTTAACAATAGGCTTCATAGTAGTGATGCAAGAAGAGAGCTTTTATAATATTCCTAGCAGTTGGATAACATCAAACAGCGAATCAGAGACTGGGATAAGCAAGCATAGATGAAAACGGATCACATCAAACGGCCAATCAGAGAATGGGAACTGTGTGAGAAATGCATGCATAACTTCTGCTTTCTTAAAAATGAAAATAAATGGTGAATGACAGAAAAAACTATCTAAAAAAACATTTATTTCAAGCCAGTGATTTTGTTGGAATATTCTCCACAGACATTTCATTTTGTTCATGAACAGTTGGACTTTTTTTAAAATTAATGTTTAGAACATTTTTAAACATTTCTCTTTGTTGAAGAGATTTTCCACTTCCCACTCAAAGTTTAAAAAGGGAAGGATGTAACAACATCTGTGTTTATACCCGCCAACAGAGGGCGCTGTTTTCAACTTTCTTTTAAACATGACTTCTCCTTGTCTCAAACTTGTGTCAGTATCTCTACAAGGCACCAATTACAAAAGTCTTGAAGAAACCCAACCTTTCAGCAGTGTGTAATAGCAACATGTTCCGGATGGGCTTAATTGCAAGCCCAGCTGTGAATATGGAGCTGCCCTCCAAACAGCTGCCCACATCACCAGTGACTGTATTTACCACAATTGCCCTGGCGAGCAGTCCCTGAAGGAGCTAGACAATCTGGCCAAACAATGGCTAACTGACACTGGATGTATCATCTAATCGTAGCTTAATCTGAGACATTCGCATATATTTTAGCAGAAAATGTGTAAGTGCATTGAAAAGATTTTTTCTTCAAAGTATATTTTGCTGTGTATACATGTAAAATTGTATGTTTCGATAGTTTGGTTGGTTATAATGGGAGAGGTTGGCAAGTTCTTGGAGAAAGAGAGAGAGGGGATAGGTATCTGTCAGGAGATGGGGCTACTGAAGCACTACCTGTAAACGGGCAGAGGGCCATGATTGCCAAGAATGCATGCTCGCCAGAGAATTGGGTCCATGACAGAGAGCACAACTCATACTCCCAAAACCAACAGTTCAACCATTATAATTGGCAGCTTTTGTAATTAATTTATGAACAATTAATTTAAAGTAAAACCACAAACATTAAAACCAAGGGTAGTTTTGATTTATGGGTTGCAATTACAATTTTTTAATTTAAATTGCATGGAGACCATGGGTTCAGTTTTTGTGATTACCAAAGACAAACAACTTTTTAATTAAATTAATTAATAAATTAATTAATGTACAACCCAAGCCTAATTGTGAGAAACAAAATACAAGCCTAAATAAGAGACAAGCTGTGTTTTAAATTTTGCTAAATTTACTTTTGAGCTTTTACTTTTAAGTCACTTATGTGTAAATATTTGTTTTTATTGAATACACTTTTTAATTCAAGTTCATGAAAAAAGGAAAGGATTCTGGACTTACAACTTATTTTCTGTTTGTTTATTTCGACCTGGTACTGACAGACAGCCTACCTACATGTGGTACATTGTACATGTAGGAGGAAGGCTAGGGTGCTTGGGTAGGAAAGGTCACCAGAAATCAGAAAACACACTGACGTCGGCCGGACGTAGGTTTTGGTCACCATTTGGTCGGCAAAGTCGGCAATTAGTCGCAGTCAATGAAAACTGGTCCATGGGCCATCTGACCCACACCTTAAATTACCGGATCGATTGCAGACGTCTGGCTGGAGCAACCATCACTTCTAGTATGTTAGTGTTGGGCCTGGGTTCTAAGGTAATCCTGAGGTTGTTGTTGGGCTGTGAATGTCTTGCTGACAGAGGCTGGGCAGATGACATCCGACAAGTCCTACAAGACACGGACAACTGACGTTGGCAATTTAATTCACGCTGACGTCATATTTAATGATTTCTAACCGACAGCCTTGATACATTAAACACCAGATGAGTCCATTTAACTTTGTAGGGCTGTAATTCATAACTGCGTTGCCGCCAACGCTGGGCTGGGAGCGTCATGCCAATGTAGGTTTAGGGGATCAAATCCGAAAAGGCCTACAGCAGACAGACAACCAACTTCATTTTTTAAAATTAGTGCCGACTTCGGTATTATAAATTAGAGCCGACATCATACAAATTTTGATTTCCTCAACGGTCCTTAGTATACGAAACAATTTAAGTGTCCAATTAACTCCGTTGGGTCGTGGTTCTTACAAACATTGTGATCTGAACTTCTTGCTGATGTACTTTTGGGATGTTATAGCTGACAAAGCCTACCAGAGACAAACAACCGATGTAATAACATTTATTGGTTTCCCGGCGACGGTAATACGCTAAACAACCACCGTATAAACTTTTTAGGGATGTTGCAAGTTTTGTCTTGGCAATGGGGGGCTGTGGACATCTTGCCGGCGTTCGTTTTGACATAATGTCACAACATTAGTATGTTGACTTTGGACCGACGTTGATCATAATACGCAAATTTGAAGTCAGGGCGTCAAAGCTGTTCTAAATATTGGCTAATATTGTGACAAATTTATGAAATCTTTCAGTGTAATTTAATTTTGGGGGATTTTTTGGCTATAAATCATCGAAGAAAAATTTTGATATTATTTTTCGTGTAAAAAAAACCATTTTATTTTGAGTGCAATAATGTAAAAGTATAGAATAATTGATAATCAGTATCACAACCATGAGTACAAATTCAGCAGATGTTGAACTACATAATGGTGCTTATTTTACAGTACATACATGTAGGTCACGTGTAGGTAGTATACAGGTTGTAGGATACATGTGTACGGTGTATGTGTATTTAGTAGTAGAATTAATCACATAAGGATATGTAATTAATAATACATTTAAGTAATCATTAATGTATTAATTACACCCTTAATAATGTTAATTGCAGTATTGATTACACATTGGCCCACTGCTGCACTGACATTGAGCCAGCATCTTGCCAACGTTGGATATTGTTCAAAGTTCAGTTGTGGACACGCTGGTTGAAAGTCTGATTTTGGTCAGGAAGACGTTGGCGCAGGGCATTGGGAAAAAGTCAGTGGTCAATGTCTTATTTACGATGGCACAACGGACCATGCTGTTGGTATGCGGTCGGGCGGGCGGAAGTCCACACGACGGCCCTTGCTGACATCAGGGCCAACGTCAGTGTGTTACCTGGGTAGGGTCCTAAATTAATTGACTTCGGGTATAGAAGACCCTAGGTCTTGGGGGAAGGACACTGTTGTTTTGCTGGGTCTAGCTTGGGTTCTTGATATCAGGAAGGGTGTTGTTGAAGAGACTAATATCCTAATTTAATTGATTTTTGGGTATAGAAGACCCTGGGTCTGAGGGGGGGGGACTGGCTTTTTGCTTGGGTTCTTGAGCAGGATAGGCTGCCAGATGTCACTGATGAACAAGCCGATGTCTTGTGGTACTGTGTCATGTCTCAGGATTTATATGCCTTAGACTCTGATGAGCCAGGGGTGTCAGTATTTTATGCTGGTCATGAAGTGATGCATCCTTGATGGTGGCCGATTTGTCTAACTCTCCTCTGCGGCCATTGGGCTTTGTGTTGGTTGAGTTGGGGTGGAGAAATCTTTGCCGATCTACCCAATGTACAAGTAATGCATTCACAGGGGATTTTCTTAAAATGAGCAGGCTGGTGGATATGGCTTTTTGTACTGATTCGTACTTGAGTGGTAGAAGTTCCAGGCGTACATTTACCAACACCAATTGGTTCTCCATTATTCCCAGTGGTCAGCATCTTGATACATACTAGATCATGTATGCAAGAGTCCAATGCAATACAAAAACGTTACACAGCAGAAGTGTTGTGTACTCGCGTGTCAATGAACAGACAAAAACACAGCAGAAAACCACCAGTAGATGTGAATATCAAATGAAAATGGCCTACAACTAATCTAGAGTTATTTCTACACTGCTGCCACCATGTTGAAAAGATTTTTTCAACAGGTACATGTAAGTGAAAGTAAGGCAAACGTTGAGCTCACTGTTACACTGCCAACCAGGGCTAATGAGCCCCACCTGCCAAGAGCAATTGGATATTAGGCGCTAGAAAATCACCTTTACACATCTCCTTGACATATTTAGCATCTGTGTCTTGACTGATCATGAAGCAGTTAGCATAAGTTAAAGTGCCAACTGCATATTTATGATAGTTGAAATGCATCGGTTAACTTTTCTTTTAATTGTTGCTTAAACACAGAAACAAATTTAACAAATATTACAGATTTTAATTTTGAAGTGAATTACTTGATTTTGTTGTCAACTAAATACATTTCTAGTGAAATTATATAATACATGTACATGTACAAGTAACTTACACAAAAATGATTTGTAATGTTGACATGCTCTGCATGTATTGGATGTTACTGTAACGAACACAAATTGTATGCTACGTGTATAGAAGAAAGCCCCGCCGGGTGCGCTGGAGTACCCCCGTCGGATCATAGAAGGACAGCGCTCCCACGGCAGCTGGCCTGGACTTTGTGTGAACTGTGCAGTGATTGGACAAATTACCGGGCGCGTTGGCTGATGTATAACAATGTATAACAAATTGTGTAAAGATAAGAGATTATCCAGGGTGCGTTCGTTGTTTTGGCGCCCTTTTTCTAGCGATGTGTTGTGCATGATTTAGTTGTGTTAGAAAGACCAAATGATGAGTTCAGTGAGTGAGCACTTAATAAGTAGTTGTTCTTGGAGAATGAATAAATCAGTGTGTTTCATATTGAA
>CM021545.1:3353995-3388908 GCA_010994315.2 Pisaster ochraceus | reverse complement strand
CCTCATGGGAGGGGTTTCCTCAATGGGAGGGGTTTCCTCAATGGGAGGGGTTTCCCCATGGGAGGGGTTTCCTTTTGAAGAAAGCTTACTTGCAGAACTGTACATTTTGGGGGCTTGGGTGTCATAAAACTGGCACGACTTCAACCATGTACCAAAAATCTACATGTATCATGTCATTAATGACAGACTTAGGGACAGCCTCTGCCAAAGTTAAGTCATCTACGTATTTCCACCGGTTTTGAAAGCTCCGCATCATTCACAATGATCAAGAAAATAATAGGGCTGAGCTTCGTTCCTAGTGGGAATCCACATGTTATCTGTACACTGATGTACATTTCATTCCATTTCCTCGCGCCAATGGGCACGGAGATTGATTTGCAGCCTCATGTTTCGACCCTGCAGAGTCTTTCTCAAAGGCTTAATGACAACACAACACAGACAACGGAAGCAATGGAAGCTGTCAGGTAGAAAGGAGTGAAAAGAAAGAGGCAGAATGTAGTTTAATAGATGTTAAATTTGTATCAGGAATAAAGAATATTATTTGGATTTATCCTGACACCGATGTGTGTAACGCACTGTGTACTCAGTACTTTCCTGTATCCTGTGAACAAAATCCACAGTCATATTACTCGGGTGGGATTCGAACCCATGACTGTTGCCATTCTAGAGCAGATGTCTTACCAAGTAGACAACCAAGACTGCTCAATAGCTAGTGCAAATTCTACATTTTAGCAGCAGATACTGCAACAATTTAATAGATGTACGATGTAAATGGATTTTCTTAACTTTTTGCATCTTCTTGAGAAAATTTGTTCCTTTGAAAATATTGTACCACTATGAAACCCTGACTTGACAACAAAGGTCCTCCTAATAAGGATTTGATGTTGTCATGTGAGAAAATTGAGTAGGCACTCATCATGATTCACAGAACCTTGGACGTGAGACATGGCTGAAAATCTGCCATGGTGTGCTGGAATCTCACGATGCTCAGACTTACCTCCCATTGAACTGAATATAACTTGTATAATGACAAACAATGGTGGCTGCATGTCCATTATTGTATGCCCCATTTGTATAGCAGCAGGACGAAGGTCTGGAGTCGGGTTTACTAACAACCCCCGGAAAGGAATTTTACAATGCAGTTTTCCAGAACCTGTTTTGGTTCTTTGTACGGGTGTAATGAAGCGTATCACAGTACGTGCCTGTCTGTGCCCACTACGCACTGGAAAGTCCAGGTGGATGAAAATGTCAGCCGTCCGGCGCCTGTCAGCAAAAAATGGAGGAAAGTGGGAAGAGGTTCTGGGCATTCAAAAATGTCTGCCGTAAGTCTGTACAACAGAATTTGAAAAAACCCACATCCATTTGTTTATCAAGTGTTACAAGGGCAAATAGTCAACAGTGAAATATTTTAGGATCATTTAAAAAAAGTATGTTATTCATTTACAGTCTTACACAACACAGGCCAAAGAGTACATGGAAAACTACAATGAGGAAATAGCCATTTTTAAAGCAAGTCTGACGGAGGAAGACGTGAAGATGATTGCTCAACATAAACAACAAAAGAAACTGATGAATGTTAATAAGAAAAACAGACAGGTAAGTTTTCTGAACTAAGTTATGTTAATAATATTGCAAAGTTTAAACACTTAAACAGGTAATTTAGGTAAAAGCGAGTAAAAGGTGGTTTTGGGTTTGTTTTTTTCTTAATCAAGTAAATATTTCATGTTAAGTTGACCTTTAAGCTTTTATTAATTTTTAAAAATTGTATGCATCACAAAACATGCAAGATTTATGCAAATCTAAACTTAAGAGAAGTTACCGCTTTTTGGTATTCTTTTTTTGAAATTCTATGTCCACTTCATTGTGAATAATTTGTTTCTTTCACAGATTTGTTACCACAAGTTTTCTCAAGTTTTCAAGTTTTAGGATTAGATGTGAGATGCACCTGAGCAGATTGACATTTCATTTTGCTGATTGCTGATGATAATCAGTATTTATTAAAACTTCAGAAAAAAACCCATGTGGATTGCAGGAAACCTTGGCCAACCCCATACAGACCATGGCCAATCCAGAGGTCGTTGGTTCAAGTCTCGCTCCAGTCAATTTTTTTTGTTCAAACCCAAATTAATTAAAAATTTACCCAGTCAGTTTCCCTTGTGGTTTACTACTTGATAATTAAAACTAGGCTTAAAGTCTGAAGCCTGTTTAGCAGTGGATCCCAGCAGGAAATAAAGAGAATCCTGCTACTTTAGAGCATGCAAATCTAGTTAATCGAGCGATAATAATATATGTGAAAGGGTTGTCAAACTGACAAGCTGAAAATCTTGACATTTGTCAATCACTGAAGCAGGGTTCTGCACTAGTGTGTGTGAGTATGTCTCAATGGAATCTGGGTGTTTTCACAGAGCAAGGATGCCTTGCTTTGCTCTATGACCTCCTGACTGTGTACCAAGTATTGTCTGGTCTGTCTAGGAGTAGGAGGGATTACAATGCATTAGGAAGGGTCGATTAAACATATTTAAGAAAAAGCCTGTCAAATCATCCTCGGGAGGGAGTATACGCAGACCCTGTTTACACTTGATCCAGAAAGGTGGATCTGATCCGGCAATGTGGATTAACGGCTAGTGTAAATGCAAAAAAGCAGGATCAGACTGTATTCAAGATCCAGCAATTGTAATCCACCTTTCGAGGAGGTTTGAATCCGGCAATTGGTGGATCAGATCCGGCAAAGTGGATTCCAAATACAAGTGTAAACGCAAAGGTGGATCAGACACCGCAATTCGATGTGGTCATTTCCGGTTTCGCTACGATATATGGCGCGCTTTTTGCTTTTGCTTTGGTGGGACATCCGTTGCTGTTTATATTTTTGTGTGTGTCTTCATTGTTGTGTCATGCTGTGTGCACATGGACTGTGCGTGTGTGAAACGTTTTGTTGTTTTCAGTGTCCTTATACATACATCGTTACGTTCAGAGCTTGCCTTGTTGCTGTACTTTGTTAATTCCCATCTACAAAATATTTCTACCTGCATGGTCGTTGTTATCCATATCATTTGCTGTACTGTATTTTCTGCATTCTACCTTCGCATTGATAATTTTTCTAGAAGTGGCGCGCTGTAATCGTGACCTTTGATCTTTGCCACATAACCCTTGAGCTCTTCAATAGGAGCGGTCACGTCGTGACCAATATTCATCCGGTTCAAAAGTGGGATCGGAGCGAGATCAAGCACTGCTGTAAACGCGACACAGGATCTTGATCTGCGGTCGTTTAAAAAATGCTGGATCTCAATCCACCTTTCTGGATCTAGTGTAAACACAGTGAAAGTACTCTGAAGCCAGGGGTCACCTACATTTTGAGACCCTTTATGGTATAGGAGTAGACTGTGGTAATGGCTTTGTAAAGATGCTGGGCAGATTTATCATAAAGACTCTGTGAGAAATGGTGTTATTCTGGACTCAACTCTGTGTGTGTTTTATTAGGACTCCTGACATGTCTCCAGCTATACATGTTATGCAAAGGGTGCCACCTCTTGGTGGTTGTTATACATAAGAAGTACTGGGTACAATGTATGTTACATCCCCCTTTAAAAAAAAAAAAAAAATCTTACTTTGATATTTTTTCGCCCTGAACTTGAGAAAAAGAAAAAAGGTCCAGTTTTCATAAAAGCATGAATACGAACATGTGCAAAAATTAGCAACAACAAACTGTTTTTCTAAAAATAGAAAAAGTCCGATTGGAAACAATTGTAAGGATAATTTGTGAATAAACAAGTGGTGTTGTTTTCTAGTAGCGGTTTTCCAAAAACTTGTTGTCTAACTTTTCAACGAAATCTGTTTGAGGCGGTGAAATCAGTAAACTCTGGTAGGTACAAAAATCAGCAAAGAACAGTTAGGCTTAAATCACAGTCATTTATAAGGAAAGTTTGTTCGGTTTGTTCACAACTCTTCCAGATCGTGTTACGTATGGTTTAGCATGGTCAGTCCCTTGATTGTCATGTTCATTACGTGATAGTTCCTTGTCGGGCAAGGGTGTGGGTTGTTGTGGAGTAGACGGGAATCGTGGTTGTGCGGTTTCCAAGGAGAAAGTGACTGTCTTGTTGGTGGGCTCAATATCCTGAAGTTGTCTGCAGTTTCTGCGTAAAATTGAATCGTTAGGGGTACTGACAAGATAGGATCGTGGTTCTGGGCATTTCTTTTGAACAGTGGCTGGCGACCAGAGTTTAGTAGCATGGTGTTGTACACGAATAGCATGCCCAGGTATCAATGGTGGTAAGTCACATGTGCGTTTGTCATAATACTCTTTCTGTTTGTCTTGTTTGTGTTGGAGGCGGTCAGAGATGCTATCCTTGCGAACAGAAGTGTTGGGGATCTTCAATGGTAGGTTACTCTGGACTTTCCTACCATGGAGTATCTCAGTAGGACTGGGAATGACACTGTCAATCGGTGTGGTACGGATGCAAAGAAGTGCCATGTCGGTATCAAAACCACTTGCCTTGGCTTTTTTAAGCGCATTTTTAACAGTCTGAATCATGGGTTCTATGAATCCGTTTGACTGGGGGTAGTGGGGCGATAATGTGACACGTGTGCGAATCCCCAGCTGTTGGTGAAAGCTTTGTATTGGCTTGAGTCAAAATGTCTTCCGTTGTCGCTGATAATTTTCTCAGGTATGCCTTGCTCAGAGAACAGTCCTTTGGTTGCGGTTACAACAGCTTCACTGGTGCAATGGAGTGGCATTTTGCGAATGAAAGGGAATTTCGAGTAGTACATGTAGTCTGCCACTATCAAGTAGTTGGCACCTTCAAAGTGAAACAAATCAGTACCGAGTACTTGCCATGGTCTTGTTGGTATTTCGTGTGGTATTAGGGTTTCTTTTGTCTGTGTTTGCTGGTATTCTTGGCATGTTGGGCACTGTCTGACTGTTTTCTCAATGTGTTTGTTGATGTCCAACCAGTATACACAGTCCTTGGCACGTAATTTGGTCTTTTCCACGCCCTGATGGCCTTCATGCAGTTTAGCCAAAATATAGTCATACATCGGTCGGGGATGACTACGCGTTCTCCCTTAAAAGGATGAGACCATTTTCTACTGAGAGTTCGTCACGGAATGGCCAGTATGCTCGCAGTGGTTTTGGTAGGTCCTTCATTTTCTCTGGCCAGCCGGTTACGATGATCTCTTTCAGTTCAGCTAAAGTTTTGTCCTTTGCTGTGCCAAGCTTTATCTTGCTGAGGCGCTCAGCGGAAAACTGCACGAAGTGGATATGGAGATCGAGATCGATGTGCCTGTTTGTTGCACTCGGGGGGCGAGACAAACTGTCTGCGAGCAGAATTTCTTTCCCCGGACGGTATACAATTGTAGCATTGTACGGCTGTAGACGTAATAGCATTTGTTGAAGTCGGGGTGGTGCTGATCGAAGTGCCTTTTGATGTATCATTTCAAGCGGTTTGTGGTCCAATTCCACATGAAGATGCTTTCCATAAATGTAAGTGTGAAATCTTTCACAGCCAAACACTACCGCAAGCAACTCCTGCTCAATGTTCGCGTACCGTTGTTCGGTTTCACTTAGCGACTTTGATGCATACGCTATCGGTTTGTCATCCTGTATGAGGGCTGCTCCGACCCCACGTGAGGAGGCATCATCTTGGAGAACAGTTTTCTTGTTCAGATCGAAGAATGTGAGTATCGAGTCTTCACAGACATGACTCTTGATTTTGTCAAATGCTTGTTGATGGGAGGCAGTCCACTCAAACTGTGTATCCTTCTTAAGCAATGAGCGGAGATCGGCAGTGTGATCAGACAGCCTTGGGATGAGTGGGCTTAGGTATGTGAACATTCTGAGAAATTCCTGCAGCTCTGTTTTGTTTTGCGGAGATTTCAGGCCCTTGATGTCTGCAACTTTGCCTGGGTCAGGATGAATGCCATGTTTGTCGTACACCATTCCGAAGAATGTGATTTGTGGTGTTTTGATAGCACATTTTTGGCTGTTGTACATGAGTCCGTTTTCAGCTGTAACTTTCATTACATTGTGCAGATGTTGGTCGTGTTCTTGAACAGTTTTCCCATACACCGCTATGTCCTCGGCAATACCCACAGTGCTGGGACACTTCTCAAGGATTTGGTCCATCATGTCCATTCTGTGCTGAAATACATCCTGGCTCATGACAAGTCCGAATGGCATGCGTTTGTAGCAGTAGCGGCTAAATGGACTATTAAATGTGGTGAGAAGTGAGCTATCTTTGTCCAGCTTTACTGACCAATATCCATTTTTTGCATCAAGTTTGCTGAAGTATTGTGCTCCATCAAATTTGTTGGTGATCTCCTCAACTGTGGGTGTTTTGTGGTGGTTCCGTTTTATCGATGCGTTTAAGTCTTTGGGGTCGAGGCAGATGCGAAGTTTGCCGTTTGCTCGCCTTGAAACAACCATACTGCTCACCCAATCAGTAGGTTCTGTCACTTTTCGTATGACGCCCTGCTGCTCCATGCTATCTAGCTCTGTTTTTAGTTCATCTCTTATGTGGATGGAGCACTTGCGAGGGGCGTGTATGGTAGGTGTTGGATTGTCTTTGAGCACGATATGATACTCTCCAGGAAAGTTTCCTATTTTGTCGAACTGTTCTGGGTACTGCTCTGTCAACTCTCGAATAGAGTTGATTGGTTTGTCACATTGTGTATTGATTTCACAATGCAGGGTGATAAGCCCAAGGTTGCGTGAACTCTGAAGTCTAATTATGGCTGGACGCTCTGAGTCGACGATATAGAACTCTGCGTCTATCCAACGACCCTTGTTGTATTTGCATGGGAGCGTGATTGAACCATACTGTGGAATTTTGGTCCCATTGAATGCAGTTAGGGTTGTTTGCAAGTTCTTTACACAACTCTTTTTTGGAAATCCTTCAGTATCCAGTTTGCCAGGGTACATACGTCTGAACATCCGGACAGGTAAAGTGTTTCCCTGTGCACCGGTGTCAACCTTTGCTCGAATGCTTACCAGCGTGTTGTCTCGTTTAACTTGGACGTATGTGTCAGGCTGCTGAGCTGCACTGATGTTGGACACCAGTATTGTATGAAGAGTCATATCCTCAAATTGTTCCTCGAAATCATAGTAATCTTCGTACTGGTCGACTGAGTGCATGTCTTTCTGTGGAGGCTTTGGTGTGCGTGATCTTGATCTCAATTGACCTCACTTGCCTTTTTTTGTCACGAGATCGGGGGCGAGATCTGTTGCCGTCACTACAGGATGTTCCTGTTTTGTAGGATGTTTCTTTATCGGTAGAGCGACACACACTTTCCCAGTGGTTTTGCTTGTTGCATTTGCGACATGTAGATTTGTTAGCAGGACAATTATCACGTCGCTTGAATGAAGAATGGTAGCGTCCACAGTTACGACATTTGTTGGACTTGCGAACATCATGTACAGGGATGTCTGTGCTCTGCATGCGTGTCAATTCCTGCATGTGAGTTGCCGATGCTTCGTGTGTGCGGCCTAGCTCGATTGCCTGATCCAACGTGAGTGTCTTTGGTTTACCCAGGAGCTTTTTTTGTAGGGTGTCGCGTTCCTGTGATAAGTTGGTCAAGTAATCTGTCTTTGAGTTCTTCATCATCTTTGAAGTCACATTTGTATGTTTGAAGCTTGAGCCTTGAAACAAAGTCATCGATGCTCTCCTTATCTTGCTGTACAAACTTTTGCAAGGAGAGGCGTGCGATGCCGAAATTCTGTTTCGGATTGATTTGGGTCTCAAAGTTCTCCCAGACTTATGGAGGGGTTTTTTGCTGTGGTTGGGGGTAATTGCCATGAGTTGTACATGCGAAGGCCTTGATGTCCCATGAACAGCATTATGTATCCACTTGCTTTTCTGATTGCACATTCTTTATTGCAAAGTACATGTCACACTGTTGTTTGAGAAGCTTTATAGCATTTGCTTGATCAGAGTGTGACAAGTCCATTTTGGGTACGTATGACTCAGCCATCTTATCTTATCTTGGAAGTGGTACAGTTGGTAGTCAGTTCATGTGCAATACCAAATAACGGCTGGTGAAGGAGACTAGCATTCAGGTGAATGGCGCTTACGCGATGTACTCACCACGTGACATGACCCCAAAATGGCGACTGAGTTTATTTTACTTGGGGTATCGTTGATTATGTTTACTGTTGGGCAATATGAACTAAGTTGAAACAGCATTATGGAGCACCACTGTCGTCCTAAGCAATGCACAGGGCAGTGAAGCAACTGTTCGAGTAGTTATATATGCAAAGACTCACAGATTTCTGTCTGATCTTCGGTGATTTGGCTGTGGCTATGACGTATCTCCGTGATTTGTGGAGAGTCTGTGGATGTCCTGTTGTGTTGTGGCCTGATGTTTTATGGTATAAAACAACCATGAAATGTTATACTTTCCAATCAATAGGCTCTGGTTTAGGTCCGATGCTTTACCGCTGCCACCATGTAAAGATGCTGGGCAGATTTATCATAAAGACTCTGTGAGAAATGGTGTTTTTCTGGACTCAACTCTGTGTGTGTTTTATTAGGACTCCTGACATGTCTCAAGCTATACATGTTATGCAAAGGGCGCCACCTGTTGGTGGTTGTTATACATAAGAAGTAGTGGGTAAATTACAGGCTTATACCATGTTAGATCCTTCATGTAAGACCCCTCACATCCATCTAGAGTGTACCATACAAGGCATCATCAACTTTTTGTGAACATTAGATGCAAAACTGAGCATTTCAAAATAAGTGCAGTCCCATTCTTAACTTGTATTTTAAATGAACATATGTCATCTGTTTAAGTAGTAATTGGTAATCCATTCCTGCTAATCAATTTTTTATATTTTTTTTTTAGACCTTTTTATGTGTTTAAAATTTAAAGATTAATTTACTTCCCACCTTTATGATTCAAATGTCTCAAGAAATGGTTCTCAATGGATTGATTTTAAAAGTGCTTAAATATTTTTTGTTTTTCCTGAAACTATCGCCTTTTTAACATTTCTTAAATGCAATCTTTTTACTACTTTTTGTTTTGGTTAATATTTTTGTTGATTTTGTTATTTGTTTGTTCTCTTTTGAAGGCTTTTGTTATTTACTCTTTGAATGTAACTCTTTATATTCTGGCTGCAATAGGCTGTGCAAGTCTTACACATCTTCAAACTTCCAGGACCGTTGTGGTCCCAGGACCATTGTAGTCCCAACCATATGGAGTTTTGCATGGGCAAGATTTTGTTTCGTCAATTATTTTAGTCTAACGTACATGTAGTTTATGAAAATTATGTATGTTGTTGGGAATGTAATACGATTTGATCAAAACAATTGAAGGTATAAAAAATCACCAATATAACAAAGAAAACCTGAGAATTAAACTTGACCTCACCAAACTTATGTAAACACCAGATGCTGTAATTGTCAGACACTAAGCCTTTTCATTGCAGTCAATGGTCGTTGAGGCGTCAGTGTCCTCTGTAAACTGCATCACGCTTTAGACAAGAGCAGCTCGGGACATGATTCAATCAACTTTTAGGGAGAAACATTCCACTAAGCATGCAATCTTGCAACTAATTGATCAAATCCGAGCAGGTCATGATCAATCACTGCACACAATGGGAATCTTCCTTTCTAATGCCTTTGACGCCATTGATCATTCTATTCTTCTTTCTGTACTTTCCTTTTATGGTGTCAGAGGTATTATTGCCTTCGAAAGGTTTGGAAATTATTTGTCTGACCACAAGAAATTTGTTTGTATTGATGGCTAAGAATCCTCTTTAAAGCATTACTTTGTGGTATTCCACAAGGATCCCTTTGGCTCCTCTCCTGTTTGCAATTTACAAGTGATTTCCCCAAATATTCTGATAAGTTTACCTTTATTCTTTTCACAGATGATTCAAATGTATTTTGCTCACATAGAAATATTGTTATTCTTTTTGAAACGGTAAATTTGTAACTTATGCACATTAAATTTCCAACTGAATAAAGGCAAACAAGTTTTATCCATCAATATTTTAAAAAAATTTACTTTATTTTATTCAATCATTCCAGTTCACTCCTGAGTGACAACATGTTTGACAATTTACCTCTTTTTTGTACTGATTGTGTCCAATTTCTTGGAGTGTTTATTGATGAAATACTTTCTTTGAATCAACATATAAATTAATTATGCAAACTGATTTCAATTGTTTTAGAAACTATCAACAAGCTTAAATACTTTTACCCATCCACTTTACTCTATCAAGTTTATTCTGCTTTAATCCTGCCTTACATTAGTGTTCTGCAAATCAAATGCCTGATTGCTGAAACAAATTCTTTTGATACAGAAAAGAGCTCTCAGAATAGTAAGTCATGCTGACTCGTGTGCTCATTCTGACCCATTATTTCAAAGACACAGTACTATTAAAGTATCTGATATTTATTTCCAACTTGACACATTTACATGGATCAATTTAACTCAAATTATTTGCATTTTCATATACCTTCTGTTTACTCACCTAAATCCACGATTTGTGTTAATTTTCAAAGTTCAAAGTACTAGTATTTTCTCAGCAATAATCTTAAAAAATGAAAGAGTCTTCAAGTGGTTCAAGAAAAAAAACTGTAAAATGAACTTATTAGTAAATACTAGTCTTCAAGTCCTCAATTTCTCTATTATTGCCAGATGAAGGCCTAATTTTGATATTTTAATTATTACTATTGTCTCTTACTTTTTGAAAGCTGCCATGTAGTGAGCCTCTCCATCTACATGTACATTGATGTCCTGTTAGTGTTTGTCCTGTGTCTCCCTTGTGCAGTTATATTATTCTTGTAACATTGATGTCCTGTTAGTGTTTGTCCTGTGTCTCCCTTGTGCAGTTATATTATTCTTGTAGCGTCCTTACTAAGTATTTCCTTAACTCGGTTACATAACTATCAGGGGTCTCCACCCAAACAAGCTTGCTTTTAGGAAACTCACACCACTTCATCATTACATTATTGTGTAAGCAGCATTCAGTTTATTTAGTAGAGTAAAAGATAATATCAACCCTAACACTTTCCTCCAGAGAAATGGAAGCCATGGGGAGACACATTTTATTAGGATGTTGTAGTATGAACAACACGCTGCTAAAAACACATTTATTTAATCTTGTGAAAATTTCTCTTTGAAAAAAGAGTGAGAACTTGCAGGAAATTCTTTAGAAAGAGTTGTTGTCATGCCCTATTCCCTATTTTGAAAATTCAAAATCATTATATTTCTTGTTTATATGATACACATTATTACACTGTTAGATGATAGTTACAAGCCCATTTTCTTTTCCACAATCAGCACAAACTTGCAAAACACTGACTTTAAATGGACGAAGTATAGTATTAAAAATGTGCGATATAAAAATTAACAACAGGGAAAACAACAGGTGGAAGTTTTAGGCAGGTTGAATAGTTAGTGGCCTGATGTTTCAACCCTAGTAGTAGATTGCTGAACACCTTTTGTTTATATTATTAAAAACAATTAATTTCAGGTTTTCATTATTTTCATTATTATTTAGGAGCTGACAAAGCTGGAGAGGCCCAAGAGGCCGCTGACGGCATATGGTATCTTTGTACGGTCAAAACTCAGCGGCATTTCAGGAAACATCACTGTAAGTTTTAAATGAGAATTGTTTTTATTTGTGCGTTACAATGTAGTGAGCTTAACACTATAGTCAGTGGGTACTTATTGCTTTGATGCTTGATTAGTTCATTGTGTCTGAATGCCTTGCTTGATACATGAGGTATTTATCAATAGGCTTCTGTCTAATCATGGGTAGCTCTATTCACTCAGTGTGTAGTGAAAGGATACTACATTCCTCACCTTGGAATGGAACTTTCCCATAGATAAAAATGTGACTATGGTTTTGAGGTTTAATGGTGAATAATTAAATTAATTGGTAAAATCATAGAGGTAGACTTCAAACACAGTTGGAGCAGAATTGTTCAATGTTCAAAACTGATAACTGCTTTAAACGTTTAGTGTCCAATGTTCAATGTCCAAAAGTTTGATTAACTTCTGCTTAGCACAGTTTGTTCAATGAGTCATATGAGTCAATGAGTCATATTCCAGTACTACACTCTATGTTTGTGGTTTTGTTTGCAGTATTGTCTTTCATGGTTATTGATCTGTTTTTTTGGTAACACACTCAATCATTCATTCTTTGGTGTTAACATTAAATCGCTTGTTTTGTTATTATTAACTTGCTTGCATCTCTGAATTGTTTTGGTCATTGGTGTTAATAACACACTTGTGTAATTGTTTGTTGGTGTTATTATTATACTAGCCTCTCGATGTTGTTGTTAACATTTTAAAGTCCCCGGTCCTTCTTCCTCTGGCAGAACTTAGTGGTTTTGCTTATGACAGAATGGGCGTATCTCTTTGTATGTGTGGGTGCAGTTAAAGCAGTCGGCTGACTTGGGTACCATTTCTGATGTGAGTGGCTTTGGGCGCTGTTGCAACTTTGCAGAGTGTAGTAAAGTTGTCAAACTTGTAGCTGTCATGTTTTTCATCCAAAGTGAACGTGTTGTCTGTGTCTACAGTGCCCTGGCTGATGACTGAAAGCAGGGTGGCAATGACAATTTTCTTTGTTGTGTATCCAAATAGCAATGGCCAAGTTGTGAAAGTTTTGCGCAGATATTTTCCAGCTCATGGCAAGTTTGTGAGATCAATATATGGTTTCAAGGATTTAAAGCTTTACTTGCATTGGACATGAGGATGCAGTGACAGTTAGTGCAATGTTGATTATGTGGATTGATCTTCAGTCACTATAACTTTACATGCAAATACTAACTTAACCAACAAAATAACTGCTATCTACATGAAGTTACCTGGTAAAGTTGTTGGCATCTTTTGATTAGTTCTTTATGTTAGGTAACTAACATCAATGCAGTAAACTGTGACCTGAGTAAATAATAGAAATGCTTTGATGACTAAATTTATTTACAATATGATATATCATTGAGCTCAATATGATAAACTAAGTGTAAAATTCAGGACTTGGGGATGCTCTTACATATGCTACATCATCAAGCCTACTTTCCCAAATGACCTCACAAATGATTTTCAAACATACAAACCATATCCAAAGATTATCAACTTAGGTCATGTGGTTCAGCTCAGGAGACAGATTTTTTTTCAAATTTTAATTCAAATTTCTAAATGTTTAAGGTTGTGATTTCCTCCCTTGGCAAGTAGAATTCTTTAAAAAATAAATAGGGCATTTAAAAAGTCAAATAAGAAATAATAATTTTCATAACAAATGGGTTAGGACTGCAGAATACATGTAATAAATAAATATTTAGTAAATGTTAAATTTTCATCAGGGATAAAGAATTTGTTTGTGTTTTCCCAAACACTGATGTGTGTTGAGCACTGTATACTCAGTACTTTCCCAAATCCTGTGAACATCAGTGTTTGAGTAAAACACAAACAATAATATTCACCGTGTTATCTTTACTAACTACTGTGCAAAACTTAATTTTCCTGATCAAAAACAGAATCCTTAAAGTTGAACTTAAACAGAAGTACAATTATAGTGTTTTTTTGTTGTAGATAGGTAAACAAGTGCATAATGATCCGCTGGGCAAAAACGCCCAGTTTCACGAAAAGCTTTTAAGCGCCTAGGAATCAAAACAACACTGTGATGTCACATGGCGGACTCAATTATTTTAACCCCACACATGCAATAAGGCATCTCTGAAACAAAAATTAGGCTGATCAAAATGTCGGAAAGCAGTGGTTTGTGGATATATTACAGAGTTGATGAAGAAAAGGTTTTTTCGTCAAGCATTTCTGATGGGAGTGTTATCAGCTCAAGTGTTCAGGGGAGTTCTCGGGAAAAGGGACAGGACAAAATTCGGAGGGGCATATATGCCAACAGTCACGGAGCTGAGCCACTCGGCTCGAACAACTGGCAGCACAAGCGCATTCAAACCGTAGAGTTTGTGTCAATTTCGTGCCTCAACCGCGCAATTTGTATTGGTGTTGCCAGACTTTAGTTCAGAAGTTGCAGTGCGCAAATTTTCAAAATTTATTTTTCAATAAGGCCATTTTCTAAGATTGCGCCCAACAACATTTTTACAGTGATCAAATATGATGCTTTTTTGTCTTTGAGACCATTGTCTTTTTAAAGAGTGAATTTGTGTTACTGGTGAATCATTTATGTCGAATAGTAGTTGTAAGCATCACGGTTGGTTGAGTGGATCATGGAAACCATAAAATAGTGAGGCTACTAGGAGCCAAAAAAGGGACAAGTGCTAAATCACAAAAAAACACTAGAGGAATAATTTGAATTCTTTTAGTGGTCACAAAATTATTTTGAGCGCTCCAAATGCTTTCAAGCGAAAAGTTTTTAGAGCATGAATGGTTTTTGCAATAATTTGTTTGTACCTTTTGGAATAATTTATTTCGAGCTCTGGCAATAATTCATTCCGAGCGCACAAAATAGATTATTTGGAGCATTCAAAATAATTTTGCAACAATTTTTTTTAGCTTTCACACTGGCAAGAATTTATTCCAAGCAAAAGAAATAAATAATTTGAAGTGTTCAAAATAATTTTGAGAGCATGAATCAATTTTGCAATAATTTCTTAGGGCAATAATTTATTCCGAGCATAGATAATAAATTATTTGGGAGCACAAATCAATTTTTGGTCTTTTGCACTGGCAATAGTTTATTCTGAGCGCACAAAATAAATTATTTGGAGTGCTCACAATTACTTTGAGAGAAATAATTTTGAGAGCACGAATCAATTCAGCAATAATTTTATTTGATTTTGAGCAAAATGATTTCAAAAGCAACAAAATGATATTGAGTGCTCAATATAAACTATTTTAAGTGATTTTTTTTCCAGTAATTGTTTTCCTACCATTATGTTTTGGTGTACAGTGGTAACAGCCCTTGATCTATGAACAACTTAAGAACAATGTAAGATTTCATAGAATTTATATAAAATCCTTTCGAGAGTTGTTAACAAACATCGCTGGATTCCTCGGAAAATGAAAGAAAAAATAACCTTGGGACTTTCTTTTACTATTTCTGGAATCCACCGGCAGCACATTTGCTCGGCATGATACAAACTTACACAAGTTACTGAGAAAAAAATCAAAGAAATAGGTAATGATCCAAAGAAACCAATCAGTAAATGCATAGAGACAAATATAAACAATCTTCACCAGTCTGCAGTGTGATGTATTGATTCCGAAAATACGAGAGCGCCGCCAATGGTGATAAAAACACTAGTTCAAAAATGGAAAAAACGGACCAAGTTTTTCCAATTAAATTTCGGCAAAATTGCAGCGCAGAAAAATTCAAACTTAAGCCCAAATAATAACTAAACACACAATAAACCAATGTAAAGGGTCATATTTGTTTTAGTGATTGCGTTCAAATTGATTTTTAAGTCTGTTGGTCTTTAGACAGGGTGTTGTTAAAACAAGTGTATCCATATTTGATGGCCAAGCTAACCTACTTACTTATAAGTTTCTATAAAATAAATTTGATTACATGAAAGTGGTGACTGTTAAGCATAAGTGGTGACAGAAATCTAAGGATATCAAGTAATAAACCACAAGGGGAACTGACTGGGTAAATTTTTTAATAATTTGGGTTTGAACAAAGAAAAATTGACTGGAGCGAAACTTGAACCAACGACCTCTGGATTAACGTACCGGCACTCTACCAACCGAGCTATCCAGCCCTATGTTGGCCGTCTCCCTATTAGTCAATATCTTTGTTTGGGGGTGCCAGTCAGAAGCCATGCAACCATTAACTGCCGTGTAGCCAGGGATCACACCCAAGTTTACGATACAACCTGGGAAGCGGCAGCCACGGGATACGGGATCACCTTAAGGGGATGCGACTTTTTAATAATAAATATCAAGTAATAAACCACAAGGGAGAGTTAATCTTCTTAATATGATAATACTGTGGCTGGCTTTTAATTCATGTTTTGATCGTCATGACCCTGGCTATGAATCAATTTAAAATAACCAAAGGCCCATGCTTCTGGGAACTTAGTTCTTGACGTTGAAGTTAATTTCATCTATTTAAATTATCACAAACAAACTCCTATATTCCCTCATGTAAATAATTATGTACACACACAAGAGCAGTAACTTGCACACCACACACCATAGATATAGCTTATAAATGTTCTGCATACTTATTGTTGTTTTTCACTATATCTATAGAAGTCCTGTTAACGTTTGCATGATTGTTAAGCTTAAGGTCATCTGTATTCTATCCACAGTGGAAATTTGTCACTTCGATTGTCAAAGCCGAGGACCTCTGCTGTCTGCAAAACTACATTATGTTGGCAGCTGCAGTTGTTTTAGCTGATTTTGTTTTAATTTTGAAATACATATTATTAGTCAGAGCTCTTTCAACAGGAGAAATGATCCTAATACAATGGACAGTAATCCGATTAAAGTCTCTTTGTTCTGATTCAAGAGGACCAGATAAGCAAAACGCACTGAAACATTACACAAACGATTCTCCCAACCTTTTGGCAAATGCTGATCCGTTTCTACCTAGAACCGTTTGGCAAGCATCGAATGGTTTCTATTTGGACTGTGCACCTTTGGATCACTCTGCAACCAGGGATGGCATGACCAGAATGAGTCTATGAGAATCACTCTGCAACCAGGGATGGCATGACCAGAATGAGTCTATGAGAATCACTCTGCAACCAGGGCTGGCATGGCCAGAATGAGTCTATGAGAATCACTCTGCAACCAGGGCTGGCATGGCCAGAATGGGGCTATGAGGATCACTCTGCACCAATACATTAACTGAGCTGATTATCATAGTTGAGCATGTCAAGCCATACATTAACTGAGCTGATTATCATAGTTGAGCATGTCAAGCCATACATTAACTGAGCTGATTATCATAGTTGAGCATTTCAAGCCATACATTAACTTTCGGTGTGGTTAGAAGGACACCAGGGGTAGTAGCCATACATGTATTTGGCCTCTGTACAAAAGTTCAGTACTTATAACTAATAAAATAATTTTGATTAAGGTTGTCAGGTTGTAAGTGTGCAAATAATCTAACTTGTATTATATTGTGTATTTATGTAAATAAAATTTGAACATAACGTTTTACCTACAGAGCAAAATGGCGGCTGTTGGGGGAGAATGGAAGCAAATGTCAGAGGATGAGAAATCGGTAGGTATACAAATGAGACATAAATTTGAGTCTTTCTTAATGGTGGACTGACTCTGATAATGTAGTTTCAGTGTACTGTCTTCTCAACTACTCTGTTATTTTTAGCAATTTGTATTTAGATCATCAGATACAGTACTCCACCAAATCCTTAACAGCATTTCCTCATTCACTGTATTAAATATACCACACTATTAGTAAAATATATTATATCCAAACCCAAATTTCACCTGCGTGCCTCAGCCTTGTGAAGGAATTGAAACCAAGCAATTAAGCGAGCAGCAGCAGATTATTCAGTGACTTGCTAAAAAGCAACACAAAATAACACAGTGCACCATATTCCAACAGTCATTGTTCATGGCGCTGTACAGTAAACTCTTGTTAACAGGTGAGATTTGAGTGACGTCTTGGAAAGTCGGTTTTGTAGGTGATTGCCTGATGTTGTAAGGAAGACTATTCCAGATCCTGGGGACCACGACAGAATAGGCATGGTCACCCCAACTGTGCTTGCTTCTACGAATGGATAATGCAGATCTGTCTGAACTGGAGCGCAAGTTACGAGTTGTACTGGAGGCCAGTAGGTTGGTCAGGTATGCTGGACCCCGAGAATTCAGACATCGGTACATGAGCAGCATGATCTTGTACTGAATTCATGCCTCAATTGGTAACCAGTGCAAGTCCTTTAGGATAGGTGTTACGTTGTCAAATTTCCTTGCACAGACTATCAATCTGAACTCTCTGAAGACTCTGAAGATGTTTCTGTGGTAGACTATGCATGAGAGCGCGTCCCATGTCAAGCCTGCTAGTGACAAACGCATGTATCTGTTTGGTTGCACCAGTGGTCAGGTACCTTCTGATCTTCAGCCCAGGAGACTGAGATTATGTGCTCTTCCAAATAAGATTACCTTGGTCTTATCATCAATAAGCTTGAGAAATTTAGGTAGTTCTTGAGAGCCTCAACTTCAAGGCCAGGCTTCTCATAAGGTGTTGTGGCCGAGCTGTTTAGAGCATCAAATTCAAGTTCTGGTGGTAGAGTCTTCAGGGTGTGGGCTGGACAATCTCAGTCATAACACTTGTGTCCTTGAGCAAGATGTTTTACTATTACTGGTTCTCTTTACTGCTTCAGAGTGCCACAGCAGCCCGGGCTGTATACTCCCCAGGGAGCTGAGAAAGATTCAAGGGATATTATTGGCCCAATGACCAGGGCACTAATGTGAAGTACATTGATACGTTGTTGTAAAATGCGCATTATAAAAACTAGCTACTATTATTATTATTATTATTACTATTATTAATAAATTTGGGTTTGAACCAACAACCTCCGGATTAACGTACCGGCGCTCTACCAACTTGGTCTTTGTTCAAACCCATATTAATTAAAAATTTACCCAGTCAGTTTCCCTTGTGGTTTATTACTTGATATTTATTATTAAAAAGTCTCATCCCCTTAAGGTGATCCTGTGGCTGCCGCTTCCCAGGTTGTATAGTAAACTTGGGTGTGATCCCTGGCTACACGGTAGTTAACGTTTGTATGGCTTCAAACTGGCACCCCCGTACAAAGATATTGACTAATAGGGAAACCACCAACAAAGGGCTGGATAGCTTAGTTGGTAGAGCGCCGGTACGTTAATCCAGAGGTAGTTGGTTCAAGTCCCGCTCCAGTCAATTTTTCTTTGTTCAAACCCAAATTAATTTAAAATTTACCTAGTCAGTTTCCCTTGTGGTTTATTACTTGATACTATTATGAATATTTCATCTTATCACAGCATGCAAAAGAAAGATAACATTTTCTTTTGTGCCGGTAACTCCTTGAGTCGGGCTACGTCCCGTAGCCTTAGATCTCAAGGGTCTTTCTCAGAATCCTCGCTGTTCCCAAAAGCACCGCCTTCTGTAATAGATCTACCCTCACATTTGTCCCTATTTCATCTTGAAGTTTCCCCAGTGCTTTCGAAATGGTGCAAAAGTCCCCTTGCTAGGTCTTGGTACTTTTGGATCTTTTCAGTCTACTTCGAAGCTACCCTTTTATCACCTGGCACAGCTATGTCAATGAGATGACACATCTTCTTCTTTTAAAACTACAACATCCGGACGCCTATGTTGTATAACATGATCAGTCTGAATGTTAAAGTCCCAGAGGATCTTGACTTGATCGCCTCTGCAACTTTCTCTGGAACATGATCGTACCATTTTGCAGTCACCTGGACACCATTCTTTTTACACAGATCCCCAGTGAATCACTTTGGCCAACTTGTCATGTCTTCCTTTGTACTCCGTCTGGGCCATCATACTACATTCACTGACAATATGAAATACAGTCTCCTCCGCCTTATTACATATTTTGCACATAGGAGAGACGTTTGCTTTCTCTATCCTTGCCTTCATTTATAATAAATAAAATGGTAAAATCAAAAATCGGCTATTTGTGAAAACTAAAAACTGTAAATTTAGTGAAATGGTCCTTGTGCTAATTAGTGTATTAACGAAACAATAACGTTTTATCACTCAAAACTCGGGAGGAAATGTAGATGTCAATGATAGGATCCAAAATGGTAAAATCACAGATTTGCAAAAAATGTAATTTTTTAAAAAGAATTGGCTGTTTGTGAAAACGGTGACTATTATATGGAAAGTTGATATGTGAAGTTATTAATATTTGTGAAACACCTGATTTGACCTCATTTGCTATCCAAACCAAAAACGTTCAAATAACAAATATTCTAAAAGTTTATTTAATGGTTTTTATTTCAGATTTATATTTGTCTGTTTAGTTTTAAGTATTTACCAGCTATTCACACTTGAGCACCTAGTGTTTGGAGCTACAAACACTACCTTTGTAGTAATTATTGTGATCTTAATTATTATTGTACTTGCCTATAGTGTTTATAGGTTTAGTCAGTTGTCTTTTGTATGCAATGGTCCAATAACTGTGCACTTTCTTATTTAACATATTTATTTTTCTATAATCCCAATTATGTTTTCATTGTTCTAAATGTACATAATTATAGTTTTATTTTTATCTCAATATGTTTGTGCATGCTGTTTGAGTGGAGAGTCTCCTAGACAAATATTTTTTTCTTCTTTTAGTCCATCCGGCAGGCTCTTGGTGGTTCACAACTGTTTCCTTCTGTTGATGCTACTTTCATTATTTTTATGTGCTTATACTTTTATGCTTGCCTGATAAATGAAATTAATATACATATGTATAGTATATACAAACATATGTATGAATAGTACATACAAATATAAAGACTTTAAAGTACATATAAATAAGTATTTTTTTCTTAGCTTTTTTATTTTCTTTTTAAGCACTGTCATAAGACAGCAATGTTACAGAAGAAAAGTAGTGTACGAAGTTCTACATGTAAGTGTACATAAACTTGAAAATAAAGTGTTGCCTAATGAAGTAATTCATGTTCTTCTCTTGTGTTCAACAGGATTACTACTCCTTGGCAAGCAAGGCCAAAAGAGACTACCAATTAGCAATGGATGGCTGGGAAACCAAAATGGCAGATGAGGGAAATATTTCTGTGGTCAGGAAAAAAAGCACACACTTGGAGAGATATAGAAACAAGACAGAAGCTTCCAGAAAATCACCAAAGTATGAAGAGGAACCATTTTGAAAATTGTCCAAGTTAGTTACACAATAGAATTGTATTGCTTCAAGCTCCTAAAACATCAGTGAAGCACATTTATCAAGTCCTGCTGTTTGTCAAACTTGTTTTCTTTGCCCTAATGGCATATAAAGGAGACAAATTAAAGCAGCCGTTTATGCAATACAAACAGTTCAGGTTAACTTGGTAAGTCATTGATAACCATACATAATTAGTAGTTTCAGATCAAACTGCTTTGTTATATATTTTGTGGAACCATTCCTGTTAGTTCCTTCCAGAAATATCAAAAGACAATGTGTTTCTTGAACAATAAGTCTTTGTACCAACTGTTTTTAATTTGTTTCCAAATTATGTTTTTGATTTTTTAAACAAATTGTTATACATGTACCTTCCCTTTAGATAGGGTAGATGGCTTGCCTTTGTTCAAATGTATTTTCTGAAAAATTTGAAGAAAATGAATTGTTGGAAGGGAATCTACCTTTAGCCTTAGACTTTTAAGAGTAAAGCACAATGTTTATCAAATATTACACAGTAGGCAACTCACTCCAATAGGAAGACTGTATTGGATGAACAAAGCAGTTTCAAAGGGATTTCACCAAGTTGAAGAATATTATACAGTCCTGAAACATTAACTACAGTATTTTATGTTCATGAGGTAACTAGTTTTTGTTTGTTTGATTGTTTGTTTGTTTGTTGGGGTGTTTGTTTGTTTGTATGTTTATTTGGTTGTTTGGGGTATTTTTGCAGTAATTTGTAGGAATTGTGCAGCTAACTTGACACCTTGTAAATCTATAATGCACAAGTCTCTCCATTAGATTTCAAAAGGTTTACATAAAAATGGTTCACTTATTGAATGTCACTGAGTGACAGATATGAGCGCTTTATAAGAAGCCTTTATTAGTATTATTATTATTATTATTATTATTTCATCTTATCACAGCATGCAAAACAAAATGAAAGTTAAAATCTGGTAAAACTGTCTAGTCACCCCTACTCTGTGTTGCAAGCCAGACTTCCTTTGCTGCCAGGCCCTTTTACGTATAATACACCATTAGTGTTTACCTTGTTTATTTTCTTTGTATGTTGTAAACGTGTGCACTTGCACTGATCCACTGCAAAGCACCGTAGGCAAATTTAGTTATTGCCATATTTTTGGTTGGCAAATTTAACTTGGTAATTTGCATAATACACTTTTAAAGGCTGTGCACTAATGGGGAGCACAATCTTTAGATTCCCCAACAATATTCCTGGAGAGCAAGCAAGTGGGTTTTATTTAGCACATTATACTTCTTAGCATTTCTGGAGCTATGCCTTGCCGACCGAATTTGCAAATCACAACTAGATATTTGTTGCCAATTGAGGCCACTATCTGGGTAGAACCCCTTCCCCGGTTAATGTCTTATAGTTGTAAAATTTGATTTAACTTGCACAGTTTGGGTAAATTGTAAGACATCAAAGACCAACATTTGAAAGTATATATTTAAACTTTTGTCTTATTGTTGGATGGTGATGAACTTTACATGAATGTATTATCAATTGTGCAACATTTATGTAGTATTGCAGAAACGAAAACCTGGATCATCCGGAATACTGGAAGTGTATTTCATAGAAATTGCCGCTTATACAGCATTAAGGGAACGTTTTCTAGTTTAACAATTTAGAACC
Organism: Pisaster ochraceus; assembly: GCA_010994315.2. Lineage (NCBI taxonomy): Eukaryota > Metazoa > Echinodermata > Asteroidea > Forcipulatida > Asteriidae > Pisaster > Pisaster ochraceus. Next base: position 3,366,480 of record CM021545.1, on the reverse strand, counting down.
ACTTGAAAACTGTTTCATTATTTTTTTAGAAAGTATAGTGCAGCAGAATGAAGAGTAATTCATCCCCTCAGACGTACATGTAGGACTTCATGAGCTCAGTAATGATTAATTATTAATGATGCTTGTGAAGAAAAATACAAGCGAGGACATTTTCTAAGATAAACACAATTTTTCCAGGAAATATTGTCACTTTAGAAATATATCAATGTTGTTTATTGCAGCACCTTATTTGTACCCTACCTCTGCATTGCTACAGCCTCCGTGTATGTGGGTACGCCTCTTTGGAAGCGTCTTGCCACTTTGTACTTTTGTCAAGCACAGATTGTTAGTTGTTTGATTGATCAATTGTTGAAAAGTCCTTTGCCTAACTTTAACTAACTGTCTTTTAAAAGGGATGAAAATAATGCATATTTGTATTGAAAATTATTATGATTTCGATTTTTAAACTGCAATAGTAATGACTGTTTGTTCATCATCACCAAAAACCCTGGATAACCCGAACAGCTCGGTTACATCTGCTTAATTGAATGCCCGCCATTTCACATGGCTTAAACCAACCAATTATAAGTTAAATTAAGCAGAATGATATATAAATCCACATGTGTCAAAATGAAATTAAATGCTGGCTTCAACTGAAGAGGCAAAATCGATTCAATAAGAACCCATGTCAGTGAAGTTGGCCACTCATTCGCAAAAAAATGACTTGGAAAACCCATACTAAAATATTTACAAACAAGTTCCTAAACATTTGTTATTTACTTCTTTTGTTGTTTTCCTTAAGATTTGTTTTATTATGCCCAGCAGTTGGCAAAGCCACCGAAGGGGCATACTGCTTCCGACGTGACCTTTCGTGTGTGTGTGAGTGTATGTGTTTTAACGCTAGATACAAAAGGTGACCTGAGAACAAAACCAGTCCACATAATGTAACACTATGTGGAATTATACGCATTCACACAGTGTTATTTACATTGTTGAAGAATAGGAATGTCCACACAGTGACTGCAACACTTGTGTGTGCGTGCGTGCAAATGATAACTCAACAAGGACTTGGCATATCAACTCCAAACTTAGTGTGTGGATTGGTCTAGGGATTTTCCAGAAGCGTATTGTTTTTCATTATGGCGTAAACAAAGACATTTTGTTCGCATGGTAACTCTAGAAGGACTTGCCATATTCTTAGAAATGATGTCCCAGAGATAACTTCAGAAGGACTAAGCATATGAACTTCAAACTGGTGTGCCAAGAAACGAACTGGCTTGAGGGGCATTTGTGTTTACCAAACACGACTTAATTAGTATTACTTCATTTTATCACAACATGCAAAAGAGAGATCACATTTTCCTTTGTCCCGGTAACACCTTGAGTCGGGCTACGTCCCGTAGACCTTAAACCTCAAGGGTCTTTCTCAGAATCCTCGCTGTTCCCAAAAATGCCGCCTTCTGTAATAGATCTACCCTCACATTTGTCCCTATTTCTTCCAGATGTTTCCCCAGTGCTTTGGAAACTTTGCTAAGTGCTCCAACCATCACAGGGAGTACTTACAACATCCAGACGCCTGTGTTCTACATCATGATTAGTCTGAATGTTACAGTCTCAGAGGATTTTGACCTGGTCTGCCTGTACAAATTTCTCCGAAACATGGTGGTACCATTTTGCAAGCCCTTGGACACCATACTTTTTTCACTGATCCCAGTAAATCACTTTGGCCAATTTATCAAGTCTTCCTTTGTACTCTGTCGGGGCCATCATACTAAATTTGCTGTCAATATGAAGTACTGTCTCGTCTGCTTTACTACACATTTTACATATACATGTAGGAGAGATGTTTGCTTTCTCTACCCTTGACTTCATTACATTTGTCCTTTGAGACTGGTCTTGCGCCGCAGTAATCAAGCCCTCTGTTTCCTTCTTCAGTTCTCCGCTCCTTAACCAATTCCAGAACTTTCCGCTCGTCACTTCTTCAGTACACCTCAAGAACCGGCAGTGAAGTTGTTTGTTCCTCCAGTCTTGATGTCTTTCCTCTTTCCTTTCCCTCTTGTACTGCTTCCACCCAACTTCATTTGCCCTTGTCTACTTTTGCGCAACTTTCAACAAGTTGAAGGAACAAATGAAAAAATTTCATGTCACACCCAAAATGTTAATTTGGTCGAAAACCCTAAACAAACACTTTGGACCATAAGAGAGGAAAAAAACATCCAAAGTGGGACCATGACAGGAATTGTGGAAGTAATCCATTGATTTTACATGGGGCAAAAACCACTGAATATCCCTTCAACGCTTTTAAGTTTAATCATTTTTATTTCCTACACTTCCATAACGGTTAATGGTTCACGCTATGTATAATAATTGTGTGGCCTTTCCATGAGAGGGCCCTATACAAGTCCACTGTGGAAAATTATTAATGACATTGGTTAGCTGACCAAATGTTATCAAAAGAGGGCGCTAAACAAGTTCACCGTTGAAAGTGACAAAGTCGTCGATTGCCACGAATTTGAAACGTCTCTAGTACAGGTAAATGTGATGCAATCATTTGTTCTAAATTAGGGCATACGCTTTAAGTTGGCGTTTTGTTTGCGACTAGTTTCTGAGACCGAACCGTCACAAATTTCATGTATTGTAGCATAACAAATTATTCAATTGGAAGTATAATTAATACTAACGGGTAAAAAAAAATATATATCTTGACAAAAACAAAGGTGGTTTCGGCAAAAGGCTCAATCCCGCAAAAATGCTTCTAATCAGAGTTATCAAAGCCATTAAAACTAATCAAAGTACAATGTATTTCTACGATAATCATCACAGGAAAGTTCCATTAAAATAGAGGCTCAAATGAAACATCCTTTTCGTCTGACAACTCACACCAGTTACCTCCATGTACTAATTACTTTTCCAAACAGTGGACATAATTGGATCATGCACAAACCAGTAGGGCTGCTGGCTGGCCCAGGCAGATTAACTGCTCATCCATTAAGTTTAATGACCCAAGTAATGCAATGTAAACACACCAATGGGTGAAAAGGGTGAATAGTTTTATGAGTTTTTGTGGCCAAAACTTGGAAAATCTTTAATGGAGCTGTTTTAAAACAGTTTTATTTAACAAATCCTTGATTGAATACAATGTACAACAATAACATAATAATTAAGTAAAAATGTTGGACACACAAAGCACCAAGTCACACATTGTTAAGTTTGCTCTGCTCAGCTTCCATTTGCATCAAATGCCGTTTGTACCAACTCCACCATAATCTGTCCATTTCCTGCAATGGTGGGCCACTGTAAATATACATCTTGTCAGTCAGTACTGGGACAAGAGGGATGTGGCAGGCTGTACCTTGGCTAAGGGGAGGGAGTGGGGGTCTTTCCAGCCCATAGTTTTGTTATTGACTTGGAACCCTTTTTTGATCCTTGCTACTTTAACCCTCAAAGTTGCCATCAATATACACAACTGGAGAGAGTTTGGTCAAGCTACAATGGTCTTCACCTTATTTTCATCTCTACTGGTATAAATGACCGACTACAAATTATACTTCATCAACAGCAAAAGGAATAGGCTAATAAATCTCTTGATTTAAATCATTTTACCAATTACAAAATACAATACTTAGAAACCTAACCCCATTACAGTGTTGCCATTTTCCAATCCCATTACATTGCCTAGTGAATTGGAACTTGGCAAAAAAAACCTTTGCGAGATTCAAACATTCTTTTATTTTTGGCCAGTTCTTATTGGGTTGTCAAACTAACTTAGAACTATGATACTCTATGCCTCTACAATTATTGAGTCCTCTTCTTCAATGGCTGTTTATGATTTCAACACCACCAATAGGGCTGTTAATATGAAGCAAAGTTAAATACAAGTGAGAATGAAAAAAACCTTGTGGAACAGCCTGAACTCAATTGTCAGGATTTCTGCACATTATTTGTTTGTTTATTAATCATTGTATATTACAAGATTATATTCACTTTCATCCTCTAGTTTTTAATACACACATCGTCCAACCAGTTAACGTTATTTTATCAAATAAGGTCCTGTTTAGGTAAAAACAACAAACACTTACATATGTGTATTTTTTATTTGTTTTTATTGGTTGATCTATTTTTATTTTATTTTTTTTTTTGGGGGGGGCACATCGGATAGTATTTGTAAAGTTGCCTGTAAAGATGGCATTCATCTGGAACTATCTACAAGAAAACTACTATTTTTGTGTTTAGACTTAAATACCGAATGTGGCACGACAGTTTAATAAGATTCCTTGCATGTTTTGTTGGTAAACCACTTGGCTGTAAAGATAAATTAGAGAGCGCTTGATGCAGCTCAAAGCCAAAACCGAAAGAAGGGGGGAGTCTGAGCCACTTTTTGTTTTTGGCTAGGGCGTTCCCAGTTGTTTTAGCATTGACTATTTAAGGTGCGTTTTCGCGGTCATAACCAATAACAGTTTCAGTTGACTTGGCCATTATTTAATCACTGGTCAGTGACTGAAACAGTTTCTGGTTACAGCTGCCAAAACGCACCCCTGGTACGCATGCATTAGCCGTGGAATGAGGTGCATGCTGGTCTAGATTACTTAGTGACAAATTTGATCATTAACTACATGGCACCTGGTTGCTAACTACATCATACACCTTATTCCATGGACTTGAGTATTTGCAAAGTACCTGTAATTTATGTATGTTTGTAAAGTGTACATTTTGTTGTGTGCAGACGGGACATAATATCATTTCTTGTTGCTGATAGTTAATAAACTGGTAACATGTAGCAAATTGAGTTGATTTAACACAATTTTCACAACAACATGGTAAATAAATCTGGGATACAAGCACCAAACATAACAGACATTCTGAAGTGATGTGCAAGACAATATAAACATTATAGCCTTATTTATTGTTAGGAAAAGCTGTCAGGAATGTCATAACCAAAAAGAACAAAGTCTGCTTTATATATAGCACACAACTTTTGCAAAAGTTCTCTAGGTAACTGTGAATAATACGAGGCCAATATACTTTTCTCATGTGTCTTTTTGGGATTTCCTTGCGAATACTTAACAATATGATCAATGTGAAGACTTTTTAACACATAAGGAATGTCATCAGAAGCTTCTTCTAGTTTTCCAATAATGTCAAAGTTGATCTCACATGGGAAATTCTGACTGAAGATTGGCTTCCAATGTGGATTTGATCGATGGGCAGCTGAGTCAACAAGGTATTTTACAAACTCTGTGAAGGTCACATTTCCTGTAGTTACTTGATTATGGTCTCTATACAACTGAATAATATTTTTTCCCATTCTTGTGAAGACCCTGTTATTATGTTCAACAAACTTATCTCTATAAGCTGAAAGAATTCGAGCTAGTGGATTTCGTACAAAAATAAATATTTTGTAACTTTTCAGACGATTTTCAATTTGTGTGGAATTGTACCTTGTTATCCAATGTAATGCTTTGTGACTATACAACTTTTGGTTAGGAACATTCTTGAATCCACCAAGATCTTCAACCAGCAATCTCTCCCAATTGGTGGATCCCACTTTGTAGACAATACTGTAGATAAAATGATGTTCATCGTTAACTATCAAGGAGCGAAGCCTACTGGGGTTTGCTGCGAGTGAGCTTACTGATTTCAAAGAGATGTTGAAGTGATCTTTACATGCTTTATATAGAGCCTCTTTGCGTGCCTTGTTCTTTTCATCCATTTGTTCCAGCCATGCTTTACCAGCCTATAGAGACAGATTGAAAAAAATATGGTATTATTTATTAGAAAGTTGTCTTTTGTCAGTTTGCTGAGTGTAATCTATATTAAGTATAATTGCATTGCAATACATGGCTGAAAGGAAATAAGTGACACTCAAAAAGTGGGGCTGCTTATATACTTTTTTACAAAAGCAAACAAATTGGTAGACAGCCATACAAATTTTGAACAAAATTAAATATTTATATATTATGATCATCAGCTGTCATAGAAACAACCATTAGAGGGCCACTATTATCCCTTATATTTACAAGTGTATGCATGTGTAAATGTTAAATTTCCACGATGAGTTGCTACTGAACTGTTTTGTTTTACAAGTAAACCCAGAGAATTAAAAATACTAAACCCATCACTTCACTACTTCACGTCGGATATCCACAAAATATTTCTCAACTGGCTTTGGTGGGCATTTTATTACGATCAGAACAAATTCAAAGCACCCTCAATTGATTGCTGCTAGCCGGATGGCTGATGGAAGTATCCAGCCGGATATTCCATTTTTTACATGTATGTAGCGTGCATAGGCTTGCACCTACATTACCCAGCTACGCATCAGGTATTGAAAAACATGCCTTTCAAGACCTTTGTCCTATTGTCCAAACATGGCATACGTGAATGCCACCATTGTTTATCATTGTATTCGGCTTAATTGGAGGCAAGTTCCAGCGTTCCGAGATTCCAGAATACCATGGTAGATTATCGGCCATGGCTCACTGCTGAGGTTCTACAATTCATGGCGAGTGCCTAGTCATATTTTCCACACAACATCATCAAACCCCAGTGCTAATTATGACAATCTTTGTTTTCTTTCCTTTTTTCAAATCAGGGTTTTATTGTGGCCTTAATCTTTTCAAAAGAAAACAATTTCTCAAGAGTCTCAAAAAAGTTCAGAAAATTATACCATGGATGGGCTTGGACAAATTATTTCAGACAACCAACACAGAATGGTGCAAATAAAAAGCCTAATTACATGTAGAAGCCAGGTGTTTCACTTAATATTTACAACGAAGCCTGGTTGGATTTATCTTTGATTATGAGTATCAATACTAGAATACAAATCTTATAGTCAAAATTAAGGAGGCTAATTTTTGAGCTGAGTGTTTTATTTTCCAGACTTAAAAATAGCCCAACAGATAGATGAAATATATTGTGCCTTAAACAAGCATTACATTTAGAAAACAGGTACATGTACAGCATGCTCTACAGAAGGATTTTGGGCAAAAGGGCCATTGCAAATTCGCACTTTCACAAAAAATTACAAAAAGTATTAGCTGTTGCAAACTGCTTTCCAACCAAAAGGACCTATGGTATAAATGCAAAAAAATAGTTAGTATGACATCATCAGGTGTCCGATGAAAATCAACTGTAGGGGGCCACCCAAAGTGGGGGAACTTGTGTTGGTAAAAGTGTGATTGTAAGGTATCATTTGAGAAGACATTGACGAGTTGAAAGTATGTACTTACCTCTGGATCTATGTCACCTACATGTATACTTTCAGAAGACCTTGACTTCAACTCTGGTCTCTTTGCAATCAATCCTGATCATACAGAGACACAGAGAAATACATTGTTTTGGTTTTATGTCTGCAGAAAAACATTTTTTTTTTAGATGATTCCCGACACAGCAACACCTAAACAAAGGAGGCTTTAATGTAAAAAAGAGGTTGGGTATTTAATGCTACCTTATATATTTCATTTTGTTGTTTTATGTTATGTGTTGCGCATAGAGCCTCCTGCATTAAGCGCTATATAAATGTCTCGTATTATTACTCTAAGTTGTAATACTTGGGTGTATGGTTCACATACAATTGTTTCTAAGTTTGAAAGTGTTTTTTATTTTGGTTGCATCGTTATCAATTTCAGCTCATCTCTACTTTGTAGCACAATGATCAGATACATCATTGAACAGCTGTTAAAGCTGCAACATTGTTCAAACTTACTGAATTTCCTTTCAAGGGTCTATAACCCAAATTCATTGAGATCAGCCAATAAATGTTCAAGTTCTTGGTTGCTGTTTCTTCAGTGTGATCTGTAAATTCAAAAACTTTTTTGTACACAACTATATGGCGCTCTGTAGATGTTTGGCATTTGAGATCTTTCTACTCCAATTTAAAGGGATTGCATAATATAGCATCATTGGAAAGATCCGATACAGCTTTTTACAAATAATCTTTGTGCTCAGGCTTGAGTGGTTTTTTTTTTGGTGTAAGCAAAAGGAGGTATGAATGCAGTCAACTGAAGTCACCTATGGCAAGGAAAGGGTTAAGCAAGGCACTTAACTAATATTGGTCTGTCCTTCGGATGGGTGGGTAAGAAACATAGGTGCCCTGTATTGTGTAATGCAAGTAAAAGAACCCAATTACACTTCTCACCAAGAGAAGGGGTTTGCTGTGGTGTTTCTGGCAGTGGCGGCTGAAGGCGCCGCAGCGAATGCCTTGTAAACCCTTTCAAGGTGCTATAAAATGATTCTAAAACCTGCCTTAACTCTTTCACTCCGGAATTTAATTTTACGAATTGTGCGCGTTTGTACGTAATTAATTTCTGGAAATTCAGCAAAAACACGGAAATGAAGGTAAAGCATTGCAACAATTTTTTGGGGTGCTTTAAATGGTACAAATGTATATATTTTCTTTATCCTAGAGACATCCCCTGCCTAATACAATATATTAGTTATTATATACATAAATAATGTATACATATATACATGTATAATCACACCGGGCAAAGAACAATACAACCGGTAAATCATGTGCCTGGGCTTTTCAAATAAAACCAAATCAGGCATGTGCCATTCTATAACATAATGTAAATTATGCAAAAGTAAGCACATGCCACATGTAACACATGTCACATCCTCTTTTATAGGTAATATTTCCGAAAATTCAAAATGAAATGTACACAAATGAGAAATTTGTAAAATATTAGAAATTTGAAATGCCCATATCCGGTCCATCACAGTAATGCTAAAATAAAAGTGTTATTAGGAACATTACTGATAAAAATATTACTTACTACGGAGGCGTATTGCCGCCACAGAAGAAACATTCTTGTTGTTACTTATTGTGTACGTACATGATAACTCTTCATGTATGGTGTACGTACACGATAAGTTTGCACTTATCGTGTACGTACACGATAAGTTTGCACTAATCGTGTACTTTCCCAATAACTTCATACACGATATGTTCGTACATGATAAGTTTGGATTTATCGCGTACCTACACGATAAGTTTATTATAGTGTACTTACATGATAAGTCAAAATTTATCGTGTTCGTACACAATAAGTGCAAACTTATCATGTACATACACTATAAATCCAAACTTATCATGTATGTACATGATAAGTTATCGTGAACGTACACGGTAAGTGCAAACTTATTGTGTACATGATAAGTTATCGTGTCCATACTTGATAAGTTATCGTGCACAATAAGTTCCCAAAAAATGTTTCTTTTCTGTGGCAGCAATAGGCTTCCGTAAATAACCTGAAGGTGATCTAATTTGCCGTATGGTACTTGTAGAAGCATCCCTTTGGATAGAGATGCGGGTTGCCAGTGCAACCAGAACACACAAAGTTTGTCCGTTTGCGAGCGTCATGCGAGCTACAAACAACACAGTTTCTGTCCTCCTTCACATGCGTCACCAGGTGCTTATTCCCTTGATATCTCTCCATTGCACTGGGTCTCCCTGGTCCTAGCCCGACCACTTCAGCACCGGGGGGAAGGATCTGAGCAGCTGCCTCCTCAATCTGCGTTATGAGATTGTGCTTGAACTTCCTGAAACTCAACCTTGGGGTGCCATCTGCACGTGTTAGCGCATGCAAGATGTAAGCATTACACTGGCAAATCTCCAAGAGCCATAGGAAGACTCGTTTCCACCACTTTATCGTTTTGCGAGTGAACTGTCTATAGTATGATGCAGCTTGATCCATGCGATCACATCCATTCATTGACATGTTATAGTCCTGTATGACTTCTGGGATGTCAAATGGACCCCCCTGTGTTCTCTCGATGCACTTGGTTTTGACTGAGGCTTGTGTTGACGCAACAACAACTGGCTTTTTCTCCTTGTTTGATTTCCCTTTCTTATCCTTCCACATGACACAGGGTATTTTTTCATCATCACTCCTGTACCAGCGAGCCTCTCGATGGTCCAGTTTCAGTGTTTTCAGTTCTAGTGGGAAACCTTTCCGATTGAGATTGAGCGTGCCAGTGAAGTGAGTCTTGTTTTCAATCAGATGCCTGATTAGTTTCTCTGTGGTGTAGTACCTATCAGCAAATGACCTTTACCGACAGGCCTAAGCAAATACTCAAACACTTTCTCTGCTTGAGACCACTGTTCTTGTCTAGATCTGGATTGTATGAGGTTTCCTTCCCAAAGTCTACAAAAAGGTTGTATACGTACCCAGAAATACTGTCACAAAGTCCAAATGTCTTGATGTGATACTTCTTGGGTTTCTTGGCATTGTACTGCTTATATTTCCAACGTCCTTTCCAACCAATCACCATCTCATCCAACGAAAGGTTCTGAAATGGGTAGAATGCCTCCTGAACCTTTTCCACAATTTTGTTCAGAAAGGGCTCGATTTTTTCTTTTGACGTTGACTCAGTATTGGATGCATGAAGCATCGTGTGGTAGATTCCTTCAAACCTCTCTTGTGGAAACGTCTTAGCATACCATGGGGTATGCTGGGGCGTGAACTTGGACCAATAATCCTTGATTGACGGTCGTTTATCGAGACCCATGGCAATGAGTACGCCAAGGAATTTCAAAAGTTCATGGCGGTCGACTGGCTTCCACATGTTGAACACAGATCTACGCCTTGGAGGATTATTCAAACGCATCTTGTATGCAGCTTGCTCATTTATCATACGAATCAGGTCATCTAAAATGTCCTCTGACAACAATTCAAACAGACAGTCCATCTCACTGGAATTCTCATCCAAATCTGCTTGGACACCAGGGGCCCTCTGATGAGCTGGTTCAAAGGGAAATGCCACGGCCACGGCCACGCAGATGTCCACGTCCTCGTACAGGTCTTCTTACCGCAGCATGTCCTCTAGCACGTTGTACAGGGCGATTGTTATCACTATCGTCAGTGCCGCTGTCATCGCTGTGCACACTTCCGCCATCATCATCAGAATTACTCCGGTTAGCTCCACTATCATTATTATCGCTATTATCAACATCCATATCATCTGCTGAATCGCTGGCATTACCTGCATTATCGCTGTCATCGAGGGTGTCATCGGCAGTATCACTATCCCACTGTGCAAGCCTCTGAAGTGCCTGTAATGCAGTAACATTCTGCGTGGTGGACGCCTGTTCGTTGATGTGGACGCCGCCATCTTTAAATGCCGGTGTACAACGACCTGTGTCAATAACACCCTGCATACGCCCCTTTGGCGTGAAGGCCAGCCAATGGCAGCGACTGAAAGCCGCTGAAACTAGGGTCAGAGGTCATCCAGATGGCAATACGTCATAAATTATGTAAAAAAAGGCACTTGTCATGGGGATGCCCCGAATTATCTACAGTGACGTCAACGAGCTGCTGTGAGCGGCTTTCCGTAGGGAACGGGACATTTCTGTGAGCCGCTGTGAGCGGCTCGCCGTAGCGAAAGAGTTAATATGTTTCATTAATCAAGTGCCTGAGTACATTTCGTGGTCTACATGTACATAAGACTATTTATGTCTTAATCCATCTGTTAAAACAAGCAATTGCAATTTTAGTTTACATTGCCTCACTGAATAAAAAAGTTACACAAATTATTTACTTGTCAATATACTTATTTGGAATTCACAGCAAAAGCCATCCGGTTCCAATGAAAGTGGCCTAATTTGGTTGAGACAAGGTCTAGGAGTTAATTTCTGCACTAGCAGTGACTGCAGCTAATTTGAGGAAATTTTACATGTTTTAATATATCACAATCAAACTTACTTTTGCTATGAATCCAGGGCATGCCAATCAAATAAATAACTGTCACAGCCATAGATGTAGTCAGTATACGCTTCAAAGTAATACGGGCCATACTTTAACAGTGTGTAATATCAAGTCATCACCAATGCGGATCTGTAGCCACCATCAGAGGTCATCTGTGGATTACAAAAAAGAATTTGAAAAGTGAAGTACATCTACACCTTTTGTATCATATGCAAAAATGAGTCCTCAACTCTGATGGGTCGATCTGATTTGGCAGCAAGAGTGATATTAATCCATATTTAATGGCCCATATCACAACCTGCATGTTGCTCTGTTCTAAATCTAAGTCTGTGTGTTGTCATGTTGTGCTATTATTACACTGTAAAGCTGTGCATTTGCTAGAAGATAATTTGGTCATGCATCATGTTTTAACCATTTTATCATGGTGTATTTACTGCTCTTGGGATGAAAAGGGTTAGGATTGACCAGAATCAGATAAGGAGAGACGAGCGCTCCTCTCCCCTGTGGTCAGCGTCATACTCATAGCTTTTCCTAACCAGACTCCTACTGCTCAGCTTCACGTGCTGATCCTGTTTCCCACTGAGAGGTGTGAAGGCAGGTTTCCGGCGCCTTAAAACCAGATTGCTCTGGGCGGAAGGGGCTCATTAACCTTGGATGCCAGCTCTCCTAAGAGAAGGAAAATTTTGATTCCAAACCCAGGCAGATGGGGCTTGTTAACCCTGTTAGGAAACCCTTCTAGGAGATGGTGTACTCTGATCACAAATCCCCAAACCAGGCAGCAGTGGTTTTGGTATCCCT
>CM021545.1:3204739-3221758 GCA_010994315.2 Pisaster ochraceus | reverse complement strand
CGGTGCTCGGATTAAGGGTTAGTTTAACTCCTCGTCTGAACGTACCCTAAGTAGTCCTTTATTTACAAGTTCTGGTGCTGTACGGTTTTTTTCATTTAATATGCATAATCATACAAATAAATATTGATAAATCAGTTGATTGAACCAACCACACCATCATTGCTTAATGTGTTGCAGATCTGCGACTTAAACGGCAGAGGGTGCATACATTGGTCAGAAAATAGCACAGAATTACTTCTAAATGTATGTGCAGATCGCGTATAAATGCAAGCCCTAGCCTGACTATTTCAGCAATTTCTTTTGTGCCTTTTAAAGTAAAACTCTATGTATAATGCTATTTAGCCTAGTAGAGAATGTATGGCATCAAGGTGAAGCATCAATTTCTGGATAGGGTGGGTGGGGGGAGGGGTTGGAGGCAAATGTATGGCATCAAGGTGAAGCATCAATTTCTGGATAGGGTGGGGGGGGGTTGGAGGTTGGAGGCAAATGCAAGGTCATACTTTTTGGTGCATTCGGCCATTACAATTGTAAATCCTTAATATGGTCAATTAGTCAAGGTCTTTAGAGTAAAAGATGGAGACATAAATGGTCATTGTTTGGAGTCAATCAGTACTTCTCATCATATAAACTGGCCTTTAGTGACAACACACATGGACACATATGACAAGTTTGGTGCTGACTTTTCATCATTTTGCAAAAAAAATCACCCATCTCTTGTCTATTAATATTAATTTTTAAACATCTATTAACATCTCTTGTCTGTTTTTTACTCAAAAATGTCTAGCCAATGGAACTAGTCAAGTATAGTTACGTCAATAGGACTAACGTAAACATTATAAAAACAAATATGGGCAGAGTACATTATTCTTATTATTAATTTCTGGTTGGAAGTAAAACAAAAAGATTAACAAAAAGATTCAAAACTCAAAATTTTTGAAGTATCATTAATTTGTGTGCAACTTGAGGTGGACTTGAAGCTTGATGTCCTTTAAGCATTTCATTTTGTGTAACTTCAATCTTCTTGACTAGCCTTAACAAATGGTGATTTGTTACAAAAATAGGGTAACAGAGATGAAGGTAACACTGTTGACATTGCTAAAGCTAAGGATGATGCCAATAAGCTATACCAGGCTGGAGAAAAGAAATGGGGAACTGATGAATCTACCTTTAACATGATTCTGGCTGTGCGGAATTTTGCTCAACTGCGAGCAACATTTGAAGAATATACAAAGGTAAATAATTTGTATTTTGCTTGTGCTTGTGACTTAACAGACATGTTAAGTGAATGACATCTCATGTTTATGAAAGAGTAAAGGAGTTTAAATTTATCATTCAATCAGTCGGGCTTTGCCTGTGAGTCTGTTAGTCCCTCAGTGCGTCTTGAATTCTGCATTCAGACTAGATGTTAAAGTTATACTATTAGGCTGGTAAATGAATGTATTTTGTTTATTTTGTGTATTAATCTGAATGCTCCAAGAGAGAGGTCTCTTACATGCAAATGACATTTTGTAATTCCCAAAGACTTCATAATGTGAAAGGTTAAAACTGTCATGCCAACACTGCCCTCTGGATTCTAACAGTCACACCCGCACTAAATGTGCCAGTGCAGAGGTTGTAATAAGGGAATAAACCTCAAGATTGTGTCACTCGCATGTAATGTGTGTTGGATGTGTGAGTGTGGATCTTCTCCTTGTTGCCCCTCTTCCAAGGTTCCCCTCACCTGTAGGGAGATTGACCCACAGGCAATCCCATTTCAAAACAAGTAGGCAGTTGTCCAGTGCATGCATAACAATGTGCCCCACACATTTTAAGATATGTTCTTCCGTTGCTTGGTTTGTTTAATCATTATTCAATCATTGGGCAGTCAATAGCTTGTCAAGTTGTTTAATCATTATTCAATCATTGGGCAGTCAATAACTTGTCAAGTTGTTTAATCATTATTCAATCATTGGGCAGTCCATAGCTTGTCAAGTTGTTTTTCCCCATTTTAGCTTTATAATATTTGGTTATTAAAGATCTAAATGTTGAACTTCCCACAATACCAATCTTTTTAAAAATTTTATCATCCATTCATTTATTTATTGTTCACATCCTAAACAACATGAAATTCTTTGTCCTGCACTGTACACAAATATTAAGAATCTAAAAAATACGAACATAAATGCTACTTCAATCACAATACCTGTTCAATAAAACTGTTTGGTTGTATTTGGGTATTGCAGAACTACTCTGTAAAACGTCCCACATTAAAACATGCCATAGCACACTGAAATGCTTTTTTATCTAGGAAACTCCTTTTTGTAAATAAGTCTTCCATTCATCCTGTCTATTTAGTCTGTGTGCATGATGCTGAGGTATTATGTTACACCAACTGTAAGTGTGCTTTGACATGTGAAAGATTTAATTGTTGTTGTTTCATGTAGGGTGAAGCTCTTTGATATGTGAATAACAGATGTTTTGGTTTTTGTTAATAACATACCAGGATGTACTTAGTATCATTTTAAAGTACATGTATTATGTAAAAAATACAAAACAAAATTTTGTTGTCTTTGTTATTGGCACTTTATAAAAATGTTAGTTTTGCTTTTTATAAAAATGTTAATTGTATATTGAAACACATTTGGCCTCCTGTTTCTTGTACGAGTTTCATTGTTTTCAAAGGAGTTTTCTTATCTATCTTACAAATCTGTTTGAACTTCACCAATCCAACCACCATGACCTTCATTCTTCCCATGAAACAACTCATCTTAACACTCCTAATACCAGATTACTCTATGGCAAAAATAGCTCTCTGGAACTGTCTTCCAATTAACATTCTGGACTCTTCTTCAGTTGTCACTTTTAAGAGTAATCTGAAGATGTATCTGTTTCCCAATGCTGAGTATGTATTTTGTTGTGTTTTTGTGTTTCATGTTTCATGCGCTTTGGCCATTTTTAGAAAAGTGCAATATCAATGCCTCATTATTCTTGTTGTATTTCCAGATTTCACAGCGTGACATCATGAACAGCATTGATCGTGAGATGTCAGGTTTCATAAAGAAAGGAATGTCTGTCATTGGTAAGTTTCAACTAGCTCAGCTTTAGAATGGTGGCAGCTTGTTTGCATTGTGTCTGGCAATTAAACATGTCAGACATTTGACTGAACTATTGTATTCATGCACATTAAAAGATAAGTGTTTTGATCACTTTTATGTCCCCATGTCCACTTTCTAAAGGCAATGGGCCAAAAATGTCATTCTGTTGTGTTTTCATTTTAAGATAAAACTTAAATGCTAGAAGCCTGAATATTATTGCAGCTTTGACATGCATATTTTATTCAAGAAAATAGGCGTGGTGTTAGATTATTAAATTGACAGCAAGTAACCAATAAGTGACCATTGGTAGAAATCTGTCAATACTTCATACATTTGTATGTAGCACAAGTTAGGAATGCATCTGTCTGAGTTTGTCGGCATTGGGCAAAAAATGTTGGGGAAGCATTCTTCAAGATTTGATTAAATCGCCCTACTGACCACAAAGCATAATTTAGGTTTCATTTGCAACAGGTTTGCAGTTAGGTTTGAATCTGCTAAAGATTGTTGGAACTATAGTTGTTTTTATTTGCAACAAGTTTGGTTCAAATTAGACATGTGGACAAGTTGCTAAATGCTTGTCGTGGTAACAGCTCTCACATGATTGCACTGCTCTCACAATATTGCTGGCACCCAACTACTGCCTCATTTAATTACTTGTACAACCTGACTGTTGAACGTATTCATTTATTCACATGTGTATGTTATTACACTATTAAGGTTGCCATAGGTGGCCAATGAGACTGCCTTGACAAGTCCATTTTGTTATAGTATAGGGTAGTAATTTTTTTTTTAATATTGTGAATACACTTTTAAAGTAGAGAGGGTTTGTAAAGGAGTTTTTGTATTGTTAAAGAGGAAGGGAAAGTCAAATTAAATTTTCTGATGTACTAATTTTTTAACAGATGTAGAGTCCTCATGTGAGTGGGTAAAAACCTACAAATCGCTAACCTCATGCTAAAATGGTCCAAATTACTGTTGCATTTTATACTCTTCCAGTGCAAATTTTGTCAACATCCAAAACATCCGATGACATCATTGTGAGAAAAATGGTTCTGTACATTTTTTGTACGGGAATGTTTTCGTTCATTCCTAACTTTTTCAGAGCGAAATTTGAAACAAGACATTAGATTTCAACAACTAATGGTCTTTACATTGCAAGGAGGAATTTGTCAGGTGAAATGTCAAATTCAAGGCATGATTTTATATAATTGAAAGTCAGGAATGAACCAAAACATCCCCATACAAAAATGTACAGAACCATTTGCACTGGAAGGGTATCAAATACAATGGCAATTTACACCATTTTAATGTGAGGTTAGAGACTTGTTATTTTGTACCCATTCACATGAGGACCCCCTATTGGAAAAGGAGTACATCACAAGATTGAATTTGACATTGCCCTTGCTCTTTTACCGCTTCAGTAATTTAATACATATAGTTTAATACCTAATATAAACTTGGCTTAAATGACATTAAGTATCTTCAAGATGTGTGCGTTTCCTCATAAACATGAATATCTACAGTAAATGCTTAATGATCTGCTTCAGTCGTTCAATCGATATGTTTATGATTGTACAAATGGTAACAATCATGTGAACATAAAATTACAGAACAGCTTTCAGTCACAAAATGCAGTCAATTCTTTTTTCATAAGTTATGCACTCTTTACTCTATGGTACTAAAACTTGTTCTCAGACACGTTTTAAATTGTGGTTATCATTGATGATGATTGAATTAATATTACTCCATATACTTCACAAGATGTGTATTGTAAATATTCATGTAGGGCTATAGTTTGAATATTTACAGACTTACCAAATTGACCAATCAGATGATTCTGTCCGAAATTGGCTGAAGAGCCCATAGGCTGTGCACAAATTCCATTCAGGTTGTACAAGTCATTAAATTGTGCGGTAGTCTTGAGAGCAGAAGCCTTGTGAGAGTATAGTTGCAAATCTAGGTTTAAAATCTGCTATTAAAGATTGTTGCTGTTTTTCTCTTGGCATGTGACAGCAAAAACATATTTTTTTCTTTGTTCTAAACGAGGTTAGTATCATGAAAGAAAATGCACATTAAAGCTTTTGCCAACTTTTGTCTTTGAGTGGTTTATGTGTTTGTTTCTCCTCTAGTTCAGTGTGTAAGGAGTCGACCAATGTATTTTGCTGAGCGTCTTTGGCGGTCAATGAAAGGAGCTGGTACTGATGATGACACTCTTATCCGTGTCATTGTCACTCGCTCAGAGGTAAATGCAGGCCCTTGTACATACAGCATGCCAGTTAGACATGACTTATTCATTTAACATGAGAGACCATTTGATTCTGCAAAAATTGCTACCCAAGATTGCAAATAATGCAAAATTGCTACCCAAGATTGCAAATAATGCAAAATTGCTACCCAAAAATTGAAAATAATGCAACCCAAGACACTTCCTTTCCTTTTCCTTCAACAAGTAACTGTTCTTATCACATACATCTGAAATGCTCATTATTTAGGGTAGTATTGATTTCATCTGAGGCAATTATAGTATTGTTTTCCTATATACGCACAGTTAGTAAAGAAATATAATGTTTTTGGTTTGATAGCTTGTAAGGAGAGTTTTTCTATTAATTTACAGATTGACCTTGTGGAGATCAAAAGTGCATTTCTTCAGAAATATCAAAAGACACTTTATAAAATGGTGGAATCTGACACATCTGGAGACTACAAGAAGCTGCTGCTTTCTATCATTGGCAGTAATGTGTAGACATGAAGACAAGACTGTCACAGATTACAAAGTGTACTGTAAAATGTACTGTGTGTAGCAAACTATCAGAAAATAGCTTATATGGAAATTAATCCGTGTTTTAAATAATTATGAGATATACAAGTGGTAATTTTTACACAAAATAAAAATAGTTTTTTTTGTCATTTAAACCTTTACTTCATAAACATCTTTTAAAAGTATGAATAATTTGTTTGAGCTTGCAAGGTAACTGTAACACTGTCCTGTTTTCTCTTCAATCATTGAACAGCAATATTGGCATGATACAAACATGTACATTAGATTAATATTAGTCTGTATCCCCGATCTTAGAAAGTATTATTAAAATACATTGACATTGGCCATGTCACCAAGCTAGCTTTGTCATGTTTGTGGCTTAGCAGTTAAGACATCTGCCAAGGCATTTCTGGATTGTTTGTGGAAACTACTGAATGAGCAGTTCTTATCATCTGTTAATAGAGCAAAAACTTATAAAAACTGTGAAGACAAAGTCAAAACTTCCAGTGGCTTTAGTGAAATTGATTTTCAAATATCTTAACAATATGACAACAGGAGAATACACACATTGTAGGATGTTTAACAAAGACTTTGAAAATTATGATTATTAAAAATATTTTTTTTTTAACTGAACTTTTTTTTCTCCAGTTTGTTGAAAATAAACATTGTCACTTTATTAGTTCTTTTTAAATAATGTTGGATTAAAATACGCACTCATTATCTACACACATGTAGGGTAAATTGTTAGGTTTTTAGACCACAAATTTCTAGCAAAGATTTTAACACAAATCAAAGTATAGAAGTGAACAGTCATTATATATTGGAGAAAATACAGAGAATTATACACATTGATTAATAGACTTTTGCATTAAATTGAGATGTAATAATGTAATAGAATTTAAATAAATAAGATACATATATTTGGTCCCTGGCTTTCCTAATCTGTTGTCAGCGTAGATTTGTATCTTACAGCATAATCAATTACATGTACACAGAAAATAGATGCTTAAGGTAGTGAATATATCTTGCAACTGTTAATTAAGCTTGTCATGTTCACGTTAGGGTAACACAAGAACCCCTTAAGGACAATACTCTTAATGAAGGTGGAATGTGCTTAAATACAACAAAAAATAAAAATCAATTTTAATTTAATTGGTGATTGAAGTTTGCAAGTTACAGTGGCTTTTCAGATGTAGGCCTACAAGTTCTGTATGTCATCAGCAGGGCACCTCTATGTCAATAAGAAAATAAATTATTGTTGTTAAAAGGGTGGTTTTCAATGTAAGGTTGTGTACTCATCAGATTCAATTAACTTACTCGGGAAACATATAGGCCCATTGTACCATATTGTCATGTTACTTACATGTATAATGCACTTATGTATATATTTCCAGAAGAAGATCAATCTACATGAATCGTCTACCAGATCACCCCCTGTGAAGCACATTACTGCTGATGCATATGGTTTTAAACAGTTCTTAAAAGTGTTTCTTTAAAAAATAGTTCCACAGCAGGAACTCTGATACCATACTTAATAATAATAATAATAAATCATTCTTATAGAGCGCATAACATAACCGAAAGAAATCTCAAATCTCTTGTTTATATTTCGGCTGGGAAGTTGTCTCAGTACAGGGTATTTTTATGTGAAGCTTAAAAATTTAGTCATTAAAAAGTGTGATAAAATAGTTCTTCTCTTATCCAATTTGCAACCACGTAGAGATACTTTAATCATGTTAGGTAATTCAATAGACCATTATTAATTAAAGGCTCTTTTCCAAAAAGTTTAGTGCTTTTAATAGATATAGTGTTATTTAGTGCATTTAACATTATGGATGTAATTTTTCTAGCTGTTATAAGTTGTGTTCAAACCAATTGGAAAGTTTCTGGTCAAATTGTTTTCACATGTCAAAAGAAAATGAAAAATGAGTTTAGATGAATTGTTGTTAAATGGTGTTTATTGTACACAATACCGACCAACAATGTTCAATTCAATACTTTCTCAATGTAAAGTAATACACCACAAGTGAAACTGGGCTCGATATCACAAAGAGCTCAGATTGATTTTAACTGCAATTCAGTCTTAATTGCTAAGCAAAGTGTGAGGTCACAATACAAATCACTATGGTGATACTGACAACTCATCTTAAGATGACTCTTAGTGCTTTAAGAAATCCAGCCATGGTTACCTGTAATTTCCGTATAGCCAGGGATCACACCCAAGTTTATGATACAACCTGGGAAGTGGCAGGAGAGGGAATGATGCAACTTTTTATTTCAAATGTAAAGTAATAAACCACTGGGGAAATTGACTCTAGGTAAATGTTAATTTATTTTGAGTTGAGCAAAAAAGTTGGACTCGTTGTTGCAGCCCAACCTATTTTATGGGAACTAACAGCAGCACACCTACTACGTAGAGAAGGCATTTGTTTTGTGATAAACATCCCTCTCAACAAACCAGTTGGCAAAATTCTTATTTTATATATATATATAAAATTAGTAGGGGAGATGGCCTTGGCTTTCGATCCAAACCGGACCTTCGTCAGAGGCTTAAACAAGAACAAACACAAACATACCATCTATAGCAAAAAGAGGAGCAAAAGATTAAGGGAGAGTATCCATAAAAAAGCAGGAAAATGTAGCCAATCAGAGTTGAAACTTTACAAACAATGGGGTGGCTAAGAACCAATCAGAGTAAAGTGGCGAGGACAAAGGATGGTCAGTGTGAAAGGTGGTACCGCATTGTAGGCATTACAATTGTGACAACCCTGTATCTCTTATTGAGGGTGGTGTTTGGCCTGTACCTGGGGGAGTTTGACCCTTACTAGAATGTCTCCCAGGTTCTCAGGGATTGCTGAGCGCAACCTCTTGGAGGAATGGAGAATATTCATTCTGCCATTGAGGATTGAGGAGAATTTGGGTAGTTTAGGGTAGGTTAGGGTGGTAGGTGGTGACTGGGGCAACTCCCTTGGTCGGGACTTTTTTGGATCCCGTGTTGGCCAAAAGAGTATGGCGTGGTATGCTGAGGGCCTTGTTGATGGCAAGTTGGACTCTGCGTTCGGTGTGACCCCTAGAAACAAGATGTTTCCTGAGGTTCGATGAGCGCCTTTTGTATAGGGTATCTGTGGAGCAGATACGTCTTATGCGCAAGGCCTGACTGTAAGCAATTGCCTTCTTAGAGTGACTGGGGTGGCAACTGTTGGAGAGAAGGTACTGGTGGGTACTGGTGTCAATGGGTTTGCTGTATACATCCGTAACAACGCCGCTAGGGGATTTAGCCGGTTACATATAGAAAGTTAACACTTGTTAGAGAATATTCAGTAGTGAACTATATATATTATAATATATTTTTAAAACTATAGGGGATGATTTGGTCAAGCAACTTACTCAAACCAAAATAAAGAGCACTCAATTCAACAAACTGGAAAGGAATAAACATGTAGGAAGTCTTGCACTGATTTTTACTCACAGGCAGCAAGGAGTCAAGTTTGCTGGAGGATGAAAGTGCATAATATTGATAAATAGTGATGGTTTCAATACAAAACCTGCTGCTTGTACATGTATTGTATTCAATTGTATTCAATTGAAAAGTAAGTTATACATCAAGCTTGATTGGTACATGTACTGTACATACCAAGGCTAAAAATTAAAATTCATTTCTTTACACCATGTGCATTTATTACATGGACATCACTGAAAATTGTTTTTTGGTATTCGCTGCTAATTACAGGACTGCAACATCTCGTCATCTAGCACGCTTAGTAGTCTAGTGGTTAAGGCATCTGCTCTAGAATGTAGTGTCGTTGGGGTTTGAGTAAACAGTTATACATCGGTGATGTGTGATACAGCGCCGTAACTAGGGTCAAGTTTTAGGGGGCACAAGGGGGGTGCACCATTTTTTTTCTGGGGGCGGGCACTTGAGGCAAACTTTGGGTTTGCTGATTTCTTAAAGAAGCCCCTTTTCAGCGCCTTTCTATGTAATTTACTATTTTTTATGAGATAATCCTTCGTTACTTTAGTTTTAAAACAATTACATTGTCTGCGTGTAGATGGAAAACAAGTATTAAAAGCATCGAAATTATCACATCACAGCATATAAAATGTTACATTTTACTCTGGAAATTTCCAATTCCAAAATTCCAGATTTCAAATTGTGCGGGGGAGGGGAGGGGGCACGGACATCAAGGGGGGCACATGCCTGCCTATGCCCCCCTTAGTTACGCCACTGGTGTAATAACATACAAAGTAACCCAACATAAACTTGGTTGGTGGTCATTTAAAAAAACTAATATTACCCGATTTGAAATTTTTCAGGAATTGTGTGCCTGTTCATATGCAATTCTTTCAATTTGGCAAATCGATATGAAAGCTGGTTTTGGTGGAAATCTCACAAATTGTTGAAATGTAGATGACAGTACTTATCTGGACACCTAATACATGTACATGTAGAAAGTTGATTACAAACAAGCTTGCAGATTAAGACTCATCATTGTATTTGTTCGTCAACTTATAAAGCATCCTGCCATTTACAATATTGTCTTTAAAAGAAGTCAATGAAGTTTCCACATGATGTTTTCCCAAATATTTCTTGAAAACTTGACGGTTTAAATGCATTCATTCCAAACCCATCCATCGGTGCTTAATCAGATGTCAAAGATGTTATGATAAATTGGTATGAAACACAAACAGAACTAGGAGCATTTTCAAATTAAATGTTATATTTTAGGGGGATATTGCTATTGTGGCTAAAGCTTTTTTGTCGTTAATTTGTGCGAAAAGGAATACAGTGTAGGCTACTACAATGCACCAGAAGGTGATCATTTTGCCTTGAATGTCTCTAGTGCTTGCGATACTTGTATTTAATGGTGTAGCATTCTCATTGCACAGCATCATGAGATGTTGTTTCCACTTCATCATTACGATTGAAATCATGTCTGGTTTCAAGTCTTCAAACTTTATTGCAGAAGTTTCCTCTCAGCTTCTGAAGTTCTGATATTTGGGGAAAATGGCAGCTGCTTCAAAATTTTACTAAATAAAAAATGGATTATGTCCAATCACGTGCAAAGGTCCTTTACAAAATGGATTATGTCCAATCACGTGCAAAGGTCCTTTACAAAATGGATTATGTCCAATCACGTGCAAAGGTCCTTTACAAAGTGATACACCTCGGGTCAGTTAATTTAAAAATGTACCAAATTGTGTTTTTGGCAGCTTGATGTTCATTTAAGACAACAGATCACTCTCTTGACATGACCTTTTTTCACCATTGACATGACCTAGATGTTCTGAAATATCTTTAACTTCTTGAATGACTGCTGGCTTCTCTGGACGTGTTCCTGCCGTAGCACCATTGGTGACATCATCATTTGATTCCTTGTTAACAGTGTCTGTAGAAATATCTTCACAGGATTCTTTTTTCTTGCTCTTTTTTCGATGGTTCTTTATTTTAATTGGAGGATGCTTTTCCAGTGGAATGCCCTGGCCGTATGCATCAATATCACTCATCTTATGCGCAACCATTTTTGATATCTGTTTTCTTGATGATCTTTCTTTTTCTTTTGTAGGAACGCTAGCATTTATTGAATTACGTC
Source organism: Pisaster ochraceus (assembly GCA_010994315.2). NCBI lineage: Eukaryota > Metazoa > Echinodermata > Asteroidea > Forcipulatida > Asteriidae > Pisaster > Pisaster ochraceus. The sequence goes on along the minus strand of CM021545.1, from coordinate 3,210,335 downwards.
TAGGATAATCATTTGAATCTGCTATTGAGGGTCTTGATGCTGGTGTTGATATTCGAAGCTCCTCCAGTTGTTCGCTTAGATCTTTGTTGATTCTTCGTAGTTCTTCATTTTCTTGTTTGATTCTGACTGGGTCAAGTTCCTTCAAGGCATTTAGCTTTTCTTTAAGCTGAGTGTTTTCTGTTCTTAATGCAGTTTCAGCTTCATTTGTCATTGTTCCGTTCCTGCCATTGTAGGTTGATGATGGCCTGCTACCCATCCTCACCTTGGAAACTGCAATACAAGAATTATCAACAACATAATCGACCTCACCGAAAACTAGAAATTTGTTTTTTGATGTATTTTTTTTCCAGTCTGGATCTCACTGTAAGATCTACATACTGGTCCTGTTAAGTTCATCAGAATATTAGGTATGAGTTTTATAAAATAAAGTTGTGTGACTCGACAATTCAGTGAACTCATCCTGATGTATGCAGTCTTAGGAGCCTCATTGTTGACGCGCTGCATAACCTTGAATTACTATAAGTTATACTAATATGGGTGATGACGCCGAGAAACCTGATTTATATTTAATCACAATGACCAACAAGGATGAAAACAAGAATTTTCCATATGTTGTGCTTGGTAGCTTTCGCTCATACCGTCATCATGATATGCTAAACCATTAACAATACAAGTCATGCCTGTTTTACTGTGTGGTCTAATATGATGAAATTCAGTTTCAAGATAACACAATTAATCAATGTTTGTGTCTTGGTGGATGTGATGAATAAAGAACTGGTTTCTATGGGAGCTTGTATTTATTCATTCGAGAAATGTGATTAGTTAAAAAAAAACGCTTATTGACAGTTAAGTGTTTGCCAAATGTAAGCAATGCTGCAGGGAAATTAAGACTAAGTTATGGATGAAAAACATGAAAGTATGATGACCAATATTGAAGTGTGACATTGGGTGATTTATTTTCAATCCCAGCTTGGATTCCAGCCCTCGAGCACTATATAAAGAGAATTAACAATGTTGTTTGTCAGTCATATAATTTTGTACAATCTGCTCTCCCGATACATACTATGGTGTTGCTGCTACTACCATCTTCTACTAGTAAGTAGTATAGTAGTTGCTGCTGTTGCTACTACATACAGCTACTACCGATACTGCCGAGTGCTGCTACTACCTTCTGCTGCTACTACTACTACTACTACTACTACTGCTGCTGTTGATGTTGCTGTTGCTGCGGCTGCGGCTGCTGCTGCTGCTGCGGCTGCTGCTGCTGCTGCTACTACTGCTACTACTTCTACTATATACAGCTACCAGTAAAAGCAAATAGGTTATGTGATAAAGGCGATCACGCCATGCGTAGGTTTGCGTCGAACATTGCCACGTGATTCCCTCTTAACCAATCAGAATGGTTAAACCTTGCAATTACAGAAGTGTTTGAGTAATATAGTCAACTTCGTCCCTTGAAAGAACATGTAAAAAATTACCGTTATCCAACGGAGTTGTAATCAAGGCATGAACAACTAGCATTATCCGAAAGCCCTTTTCATCTACTTTTTAACATTTCTGATTTGGGCGTATATAGACAGATTGGCAAACTTTCTTTACAATATGTGAATCCGTTAAGGCATTATCAACCATGACTCTGTTCTGGGCTTTAATCTGAGTGTACTATAGTATTAGATTCAACTGGATTTGTTTGCACGCTGTTGTTTTGAAGATGGCATCATGAGCTCTGTTTTTGAATACTGTTCAATACTGTTCACATTTAAAGGAATGAACATGTTTCGAGCGAAACTGTAGATTCTCAAGTTCTGTAGAGGGCGCTCTTTAAAACTCTTAATTACGTTTACCCCACCCCCTGACTATACGCAACTTTTGAAAGGAAAAATTGTTCATAACACACCATCTAAGGTTAATTAAACAATATTTTCTGTGCATTTCTCAACAATTTTTACATCTAAGTGACCTCTTTACATTCCCAGCTATTGTCTAGAATTATGCTTGTCCTTTAGTTTCCCAGTAATTGATTTTCCCCCTAATTAGCTAAAATCTAATTATCAACGCCCCGACTTTACCCCGACGTGCGAAAGGGCCAATTATTTTTACCACACAATCCAATTATACATATTTTAAAATATGTGCATTTCCCAACATTTTTTTTACATCTAAGTGACTTCTTTACATACCCAGCTAATGTATAGGATTGTTTGAATCCTTTAGCTACCCAGTAATTGATATATTTATCTAATTATCTAAGCAATGTCCCCCAGCAAGCCAATATTTACTGCCACACCATCCAATATATATTTAGAAAAATTCCTGTAATATATATATATATATATACTCTGGGGTCTAACCACCCCCCTCCTCCACTTATATGTGTAATGGTCCATTCTAGGATATCACTGAATTTGACTCCCCCAGGTCATTAAACTTTGGAGATATGTCCTATAGTTAATCATTGTATGGTATGATTTATTGGTCCTTTCCCTCCTTTAAGGATTTTAATTAAAAGTGTGGGTTCTGACCACAGGGGTGCACCACACTAAATAAAATCCCTCAGTAACCAACGCTAAATGCTAAATGTTCAAAAACACTTATATTTCAAGTCTCTCAGCCTCTTGAAAACCACTCAGATATATTTTCAGACAACTAAACTTCTAGATTTCTTTTTAATTTTTGGTAGGTCAGCCGCTTGGATTTTTGCTAATGACCCTAGAAAAAGACCCCCCCGAAAAATTTAATGTGCTTTTTTCCAAACCGACTCGCTGCCAGTTTTCATCAGGCACTCCTCCAATTCAAAAGCCAAAATAGGACCAACTTTAAAGCCTAAATTTATAAAATTTCCCCAAAAGTTGAAACACACAACCCCAAGGTTGTGATAGATTCTTACCATTCCACATTCTATTAATTACATGACCCAAAAAAATCTTATAATTAAAAAGATTCTGTAGGTGTACAAATTATGATAATTAGCTTTGCGCATGAATTTTTGCCCGATGAAGGATTGTAAAATAAGTGATGAATTTGAGGAAATTTATATAATGACTGAAGTAATAAAAAAGTTGTTTGATTGACTTTTGCAGATTTTTTTTTTTTTTTTTTTTTTTTTTGGGGGGGGGGGTGGAGGACATCTTAAAAGTTGTAAACAAAATTATTATACATAGCCTAGGCCAAGGCCTACAGGACTGTCACTTTCTACGCGTTCGTGTCGTTTTCATTGTGAAAAAGCCAGTTTCACCTTGAATTTTAAGATACCAAACTTCATGAACATTCCATACAGCTATTTACAAATGTTGGGCGTTGAGGTTTAACCGTATAAAACGTCGTTTCTATAACTTAATTTTCAGCCTCACTGGGATTAATCCTATCTCGAGTTTGGACGAGTAACTAGTCCTAACTTAGGATTAATCTTAAGGTTTACATGTTACAGTGTCAGGCTGGGACTCGTCCTATGTCCTAAGATTAATCCTAAGTTAGGAAGAGTTTGGTGAAATCGACGGCTGGACTCACAAGATTGTCCACACTCCGGCCAGCCTTGCATGCACGCCTTCGGCATGTTTTGCATACGATCTCGTGGAAAGCGCACCAAACAATCGTGTATTTATTAGTAGCAATCTATAGGCAGTACGCGTCATCAGCACCCGCGCAAAACACGCACCGACACGCACTTTGGTGGCCGGAAAGGGTGTGACGGACGAGTTTTTTTGATACGAAGAATAATTCCTCCTACTTTTATCGTTTTGGAGAAAGTTCAGTAAAAAGAGGAGAAACAGCAAGCAACGAACTTGTGAAAAGGTATCTAGTAATTGATCATATTGTTTCCAAGTCTATTGGTGAATGTTCACCCTTAGAACATAACTTTTCTATCATCACCTACCCGCTCTCCCTTTGCTTTACCCGTGTTTTCGCTTGCGTTTTCGCTTTGCAATTACGGTATCCAGACGTTGATTTCCATAGGTGCTGTCGGTCTATAGGTTTTATATGTCTGAGGTTCTGACAGGTGGAACAAAATGGCGCGTTACTTACGTGTACGTCACAGAAAAAGAATGAGCTGAAAGTACAGTTTTTGACTGTTTACTGCTATTAATATTATGATAACAATGTTGGGCTGTACCAACAACTGAAACAGACATACTGTACTGCTAACCTGTGTGTGAAAGTGAACCACGTGTTATTTAGAAACTGTTTACTTGTATCTGGTCACAGTAGTACGTTAATTTGTATGGTTACTGATTACATATAATTGCAGTTATTTTAGCGTTTACACATTACACCGTTTGGATTTGAATACCAGGTTGTTTTAATGGCTGACTTGTCATGGATTTGATGACGCTTACATTTATTAAGATGAGAAGTTCGTGTATTTTCGATTTTGTTTATAAACTGATTTAACGTTGAGTGTTTTTGTATGGTGAATTTCGATGATTCCAAAGACATCCACTCAAACTGTTTATGTTATTCATTCCTTACAGAATTGAATGCTGATCAATAAATGATCGGTTGTGAGCGCATGTTATTTGTTCATCGTTATCGACCCGAACAGTACAACTGCGTGTCATCTCCATACATGCAAGTGTACACCATGTTTTTGTGCATTTGTAGAAAGTGAAGAGGAGTAGATAGTGAAAAAACGTGGGCAGAGGACAGATCCTTTGAGATTGTTTCGTTTTTAAATTGACAGACTGTGTTCTATACTCTTTCAGTAAGATGTGATCCATTTTAATTAACCTTGATCCTCAGGGAACGGAGACGAAATAAAATGATATTGTGATCTAAATTGTCAAAGGCAGAAAACAAGTCAAATAACGACAAGATGACGCCTTGCAAAATGGCAAGGTTTTCTCCGTTATCCGGTAACGTTGCGTTGTGGTTCTTTTGAACGTGTGTTACACCTGTTCAGACAGGCGCTCCAGAGTCGCACCGAATCAAATAGATCAGGAGCAACTCAAGGTTGACCCAAATAAATGTTGGTTTCAAAACAGGCGAACTGAACTTACATTTACATTAAGCTTGGCTCATGACAAGATCGATGTCTGAAACCAAGACACTCAAGAGTCGTTCCGAACGAAAAGTCGATCTTTCGACTTCCAGCGCGTCCAGTCACTCCTGTTTCAGACGTCACGCACCATTATTGTCCGACATGCACTATTAGGTCAGACGGAGCTTTTGAACCCTTTTGTCCGACCCATTATGTCCGTCCCATTGTGATTTCTACTAGATAAATGAATATATTCATACGCTCACCAAAGACCCTTTAATTGCTGTTGAGAGTAGCACATTTTCGCTCAGCAGTGCAGTTTCTTTGTTTTTCGTTGTAGTTACTTTTTCAGTGCTTTCTTAATGGCAATAATCGAAGAAGTGGCTATGCTGAAGGTTACCAAAAGGTGACCCCCGGAGCGTTCTATTTTCCCCAAAGTCCCAAGGGGAAAATAGAACGGTCTGGGGTAATCGAGGGAGTCGAAGTAGTCAATGTTTGTATAATAATATGTCACTTGCTTAAATGCAGCATAGCCACGTCTTCGAATAATGCCAAGAACAAAGCACTGGTAAAGAACAAAGCACTGGTAAAGAACAAAGAACAAAGCACCGGTAAAGAACA
>CM021545.1:3155439-3171569 GCA_010994315.2 Pisaster ochraceus | reverse complement strand
TAGCCACCGTGCTGTTAGCCAATGCCACCATGTTGTAAGCCGTAGTGCTGTAGCTACCATGCCATTGGCCGTAGTCCGTAACCATCGAGATGTAATCATTGAGCCATGATGTTGTATATAGCCACCATGCTGGAACAGCGATGTGTTGGATTACTATAGGAAGATCAAAAAACAAACATGACATTATATAACTGTGCACAAATACAATTTGTCAGGGAAGCATCACTAAAAGCTCTGCTTACCATAAGCACAGTTTCGGCGCTTACGGAAGCAGGGAATTCCGCGCTTACGTCAAGTGTACTTCGCGGGTTAGCAGGGAATGTTGTAAGCCGTTGTAAGCCGTAGGTGTAGCAAACATGCTTGTGCGCGTGCGTACTTCACGTTACTAGGCATTCTTCGCAATGTGCAATGGCGAGGAATCGAATGCATAACCTTCAAGCGACACATGTCCATAAATTGTTATACTTTTCAAGACCCAGTATACTTTTTGGCATTTCACTTTTTATGATACTTGGGTATAATATGCTTTTAATGGTACCTGGGGAAGTATCTAAATGATACCTGGGGTAGTTTGCTTAATGGTACCTAGGGTAGTATGCTTTTAATGATACCTGGGCTAGTATGGTTTTAATGATACCTGGGCTAGTATGCTTTTAATGATACCTGGGCTAGTATGCTTTTAATGATACCTGGGGTAGTATGCTTTTAATGATACCTGGGGAAGTATGCTTTTAATGATACCTAGGGTAGTATGCTTTTAATAATACCTGGGGTAGTATGCGTTTAATGATACATGGGGTAGTATGCTTTTATTGATACCTGGGGTTGTATGCTTTTAATGATACCTGGGGTAGTATGCTTTTAATGATACCTGGGCTAGTATGCTTTTAATGATACCTGGGGTAGTATGCTTTTAATGATACCTGAGCTAGTATGCTTTTAATGATACCTGGGCTAGTATGCTTTTAATGATACCTGGGTTAGTTTATGTGAGAGCGCCCTTGTTGATGGCGGCTCCTTTCTCATCGCTACGCTTTTTCTTCCGTCTTTGTATACTGAATTTGTGGTGAGTTTGAATGTTTAGTTTAAGTCACAGCCTGGGTAGCTATTGTTCTCCACAACCTGTGTGAATTTAACTCTTGTATTTAGCACAACGAGTATGTACAACATCCAATCTCTGACTCAAACCACAACAATTCTCAGTTGGTCTACACTGATGTTGCTCTTTGTTCTCATTTGGGCAGCCACTTTGTGTCACACTTCTTACTCAAGAGAGGAACTCATTAGAATGGAATGATTTGAAGCGTCTACATATATCGCCAAGGTAACAAAGCCTGGTAAACGAGGTAAACGGAAACGATTTCTTTCAATGACATGTCACCACAGAAATTGCGAATTGGTTGCTGGAACGCTCGATCAATGAACAATGAAGTTACATTTATATGTGATCTAATAATCTATAACAAACTGGATGTCCTTATCATGACTGAATCTTGGCTCAGAGGCGATAGGCGAGATAATCACAAATTGGCTGATCTTGGCTCAACTTTACCTAACTTTAAAACAGTTAATTCCTGGTGAAGGAATCTGCATCATCTACAGAGAGTGTTTGCGAATAACCCAGAACCAGGTAGCTTCATCTGTTCAATCATTCGATCACTAGAGCGACACTGTATAATACCTCAGCTGACGCTAACAAAATCTATGCAGTCTACCGGTTATCTGATCATGGTTGGTGATTTTAATGTCCATGTTGATGACACGACCAACAAAGAGGCAAAATTGTTCCTCGACATCTTGGACTCTTCTATTCTGAATCAACATATTAAAGAACCGACACATCAAGCAGGACACACAATCGACCTGCTTATTTCATTGAAGGATGAACACATCATATCTGACCTAATTATTGCCACTGCTCAACCATTTGACTACCATGCTATTTTGTGTACTCTGAATATTGCTCGCCCTGATACCTCCAAGAAATTATTATGCAGAAAGCGTTGCTCTATCAACCTGAATCAATTTCGTCAAGATATTTTCAACTCTACTATGTTCTCGTCTGCAGCCTCTAATTCATCCAATCTTGCTGATCAGTACATTACTGTCCTACGCCAGCTTCTTGATAAGCACGCACCTGAGAAGGCTACCATCATTACTATCAGACCAGAGGCTCCTTGAATTCAAAGGACATCCGAGATGCCAAGCGTGTTAGACGCCGTCTTGAGCGTAAGGTGGTCAAATCTGGACTCAAGATTGACAGGCAAATATATAAGATCAATGCAAAATCTACCAAAACGAGCTATCAACCTCCAAATCTGGTTATTTCCGGTCACAGATTTCCCAATCTGATGTGAAGCAACTTATTAAGTTAGTGAACTAGCTCACATCACCAACATCAAAGCCAGCTCTACCTGAACGTGATTCCGACAGTGGCCTACCTATTGACTTTGGCCAGTTCTTCTACGACAAAAAAAAACATGTCAAGTGCAATTTTCTTTGTTCCGCAAGTACCATTGTTACACCAGTCCGTTTACCTTGCACCTCCTCCTTCAATCACTTCCAGCGTGTCTCAGCTGATGAAGTAAAACGGATCTTCACATCTAATGCGTCCAAATCATGTCGCCTTGATCCACTTCCCACGTGCTTGTTGCTTTGTATGGATGAACTCCTGCCGACCATAACGCAAATTGTAAACCTCTCACTGACATATGGTATTATTGTACTTGCTGCTTTCAAAACTTGATCGCGAACCTGATGTTTGTTGCTAAGGTTCTTGAAAGGGTTGCTTTCACTCAACTCCAGGATAACCTCAAAGAAAATGTCCTTTTCTTTGAGTCTCAATTTGCACATCGTCGTTTTCATACACCTAAAACTGCTTTACTTCGTGTGCGAAACGATTTGCTGCTTGCCATTGATAAAGGTCTGAAGGTTATTTTTGTGCTGTTAGATTTCTCTTCCGCATTTGATACCATCGACCACAACAATCTCATAAAACGACTTAGAGATAGATATGACATTGGTGGCACTGCTCTTAATTGGTTCAGGTCCTACTTGGATGACCGTGACCAACGCATTGTCATCAACGATGTTCTCTCCAAATAATTTCCTCTACAATGCGGAGTACCTCAATGATCAGTCATGGAACCCTTAGAATTCTTTCTGTTCACTGGCCCTCTAAGTGATATCATCAACACACACAGAAAATTCATTACATGCTGTACGCTGATGACACCCTGTCGTACCTTATCCTGAACCCTGGCGAGCAACCATCAGCCATCAACGGCTTACAGGAATGCGTCAGTGATGTACAAGCATGGGCCAACAACAACAACCTTCTCATTAACTGTACAAAACAGAGATCATATCACATCACACTTCTGCAAAACCTGTACTCTACCAGCTTTCAACATCGGGGACAGTACAATTTGCACGTCTGAATCAGTGAGGGATCTTTGGGTTACGTTTGATAACAACCTTCATCTTGATTTACATATTCATAAGATCTATCGTGCTGCATCTTTCAGCATTCATAAAATTGGCAAACTCCGCAATGACCTTGACCAAAACTCCACTGAACGTCTCATACATGCTTTTGTTACATCTCAACTCGACTACTGCAACAGCTTGCTGTATGGACTGCCCTCTTCTCAGATTGTGCTCTTCAAAGAATTCAGAACTCGGCAGCCCGTCTGGTATGTCGAGTCAAACGTCGGGAACACATCACTCCGTTCTTGTTCACTACACTGGCTCCCGGTTACTCAACGCTTAAAATACAATATTTTTCTGCTCACTTACCTGACAGTTAGTGACATGCTCTTACATATCTTCAAAGTCTAATTTCCCCAAAAGTTCCAACGCATCCCTTCAATTTAAGGTCGTCATACAACTCACCAATTCAAATGGGTATGCTTTTAATGTCAGCTGGAGACGCTGATTGCTACCTTCGTAGAGGTCGCTGTTTGACAGCAGCCATACTTGTGCTACTTTGTAACTATTTTAGATCAATTGTCATCCATGTCTGTTTTTCCCTTTTCGTTTTCCCACATATTTAGGTTTCAATAATATAAGTCTCCATGTTATTTTTTTAACCTTCAAAGTGGTAAAAATAATGATTATTTTAGGATGAAATTTATAGTTGGGGAAGTATTAAATCTCTCTGTAATGTTCACTCCTCATCTAGGTCAGAATCTGAGCCAAATAGAAGACATTCTGTCCTTACGACCACGGAGGAACATCATTGAACAGGCGATTAAAAAAGGAAGAAAGAATCAAATCACCTGGCCTCAAAGTGTATGTGGTTGCAGATGTGGTTGTTGTTAAGAACTACATAGCATATGAAATCTCTAGAATGTACAATACAAAATATCACCTTCAGTGATCATTGAAGAAATGAAAGAAATCTCGTATCAATGTTCCTAACTATTGCTCATCCAAATAATGAATACATTGGATGAAAATCAAGTTCTTTTTACAGCAAAACCACGTTGATATTAACTACATGTAGTTGCAATAACTAAGACAAGATTTCCCCAATGCACCTGGATTGATTTTCCAAAACTACAAGTTGTTTTCTAAATGTCGTGATACTCAACGAGGTCGAGGGTTGCTATTTACGTCAATATTATGCAATCCCTGCATCCGTGGCGAAATACACTGAACATGAACAGCTCCTGAACAGCTAGAATGCATCTGCTGAGTGAAAGTTCGGCCAACATAGCTTCTATAGTCTCATTTACCACCAACTCACCCCTCCAAGAACTGTTGAACGATTATAGCTTATTGAACATTCATATTTTGAGAACCAATAGCCTTAAATTGAAATTATTATATTAAGTGACTTTACTCGTAGGAAGACAAATTCCTTTACAATGGAAATGTTAGTTTCCAAATTGTAGAAGAAGCCACTCTTGATCTGATTTTAGCTAAAATGATATATTTGTAAAACAAACCTAATGCTCCACTTGGTTTGATATTGCCTTATCAAAAACACTTTATACCAAATGTTCGCTCAATGCAAGATTCGTGCATCCGCTCTTTAGGAACATGGTTCCAAAATGAGACTTCAGTTTTGACATCCCACGATTGGATAATGATCTCAAAGGCAAGGCGGATTCAATTAATTATTGGTTTGTTTGAGTGTCTATTTCTAACCACCCCTCAAATCTACCAGCTGAGACCCCTGTTCCCCATCTATTCTCTAGCTGGAATGTTGTATATAAAAATATAAAAAAACCAATAAAGTTTCAAGTCCAGCGTTAAAGATCATTTCCGCTTAAAAAGATGTAAAAAGGAATTTGATTACAAACTGATTGTTACCTTCATTCATTATCGTTGACAATCATTTATGAAGATACCTGCGACGGAACGATATTTAGGCCGCATTATATGCACATTAGGTGTAACCACCCAGTTAAAACATTAGCTTGACTAGCAGCCCTAATATTCTGGTAATTTGAATTTTGTTGTGCTACCGGTACTTTTTGTGCTGAAGTTTCAAGCATTTCTCGTGCACGTATAAAAAAACAATAATTTAACGGGAAACTCTGTTCGGAGGGAAAGATTGGTCGTATATAAAAATTAAAATAAAAAAGCTCCGCCGCGTTGGCAATGGTATTTGGTCCCATTTTCATACTGCTTCTTACTTGTGTATACCGCTGCTTAATACAAATAGAAGACTGATATACTCAGTGCATGCTCGACAGACAGGTTTACATGTCAACAAGCAGAAGACCCAAGTCAAGTTCATAATTACATCTACAGTACCTCCAATTACTACCAACGGAGAGGCACTTGAGTATATGTTGAGGACTTCACCTACCTTGGTAGCCTCATCAGCAGTGATAACGGTGCCCAAAAAGACATCAAGGCCAAACTGAATAAAGCCATTTAGTAGACTTCGGCGGTCCGTCTGGAAGTCCAAGCAATACTGCCTCAAAACTAAAATCGGGCTCTTTCTGTCACGTCAGTGTTACGTGTATTTATTATGTTTATGAGTGCTGGAGAGTGGTCAGGAAAGACATGAGTAAAATCGACGCCTTCTATAACAACACTGTTTCCGCAAGATCGGCAATATTAATTGACCAAATAAGATCAGCAATGAGAACCTGTTTAAGAAGACAGGCCGCACTTGCAACTCTCTTGTGATCAAGATGCGCAGATTGCGATGGCTTGATCATGTTCTAAGGATGTCACAAAGCAGAATGTCAAAGGTTGCTTTGAGATGGACTCCATCCGGTAAAAGGAAGAGAGGCAGACCAAAAACTACCTGGCGCCGGACTGTGATAACTGAGCTGGAAGAAATGGGACTTACATGGGGAGAGGCACAAACCATGGCACAAGACAGAACTCAGTGTCGTCAGTTGATTGCGGCCTTATGTCACATTTGGGACGAATAGGATTAAGTATAAAGTAAGTTAATACAAAGAAAATCGTAAAATATATCTCTACCCTTTGAAATACACATTTGGATGAGACCCAAATTTCTTGACAGAATAACCGAGAGGGCGACAGGCATTCCTAAGAGATTAGGCCTGTGTCTCGATTGAAACAATCCCCTATTCACCCGGCCCTACCGGTCTCGTTGGTTCAATCTCCGACACCATCCAGGCTTTCGGTCCACACAACAGAATCCTTCCACAACGCCTAACAAAGCTCCGCCCCGAAGTGAATGACGTTATTTTCATTGACTGAAGGAACGGCGTACGCCCTCTCGCAAGCATGCCAACAGCGCGGTCTTTCTCACCCTGTACACGTGGCATTGGAATGCTGATAAAAACCTCAATATGAACTACAATAAAAGGGGTCGCAAGAAGACAATATTACAGACGTCGCTATTGTTGTTTGAGTTGAGTTAAAGGTGGACCAAAGAGTGGGAAGAATAATGATGTTGCGATTGCTTGTCTTGCACGATAAGTAAAGAGTGGGAAGAATAATGATGTTGCGATTGCTTGTCTTGCACGCTAAGTAAATAGCTTTTGAAAATGCGACGGGAGAAAGGTGAGAAAAATGAAATAAGATAACCTTCTCAAAATGAATAAATTCCAGCAATAACAATACTAAGCAGACTGACCGAGTAGGTTAACTCCAAATCTATGACGATCACGACCCCCCCCCATAAAAAAAGAACACAACTTGAAAGTGTATGTTTCTTATTAATCAAAACTGATATTTTTTTATAGAGAATAAACAAAACACTTGCTTCACATAATACTATCGATAATTTACAAAACGTTTGTCAGTTAACATTCATCCAAATGTCAACGGATTACGTATTTGTACATTTCCCTTTCCTGTTCTTTTTGTAACCAAGATGACAGCACACGTTGTAACTGAACCTTCGTTTTTGCGAGAACATTGCGATTTCCCCTTGAACAGTCCACACGCAATACCCAAAGCAACGGTACCCTGACTGATAGCTGCAGTAGAGAGAATGTTGACGTAAACACACACACACACACACACACCCTCAAAGGGCCTATGATTTTTGGTGGATGGTTTGATTTGTTTATTTAAACAATAATTCCATTGAATATCAAATCCTCTGTGTTGAGTACTACGTCTTTCAAGCCTATTATGAATCCAATTAACCTAACCATTAGACTGACATAAAACACTAATCCTGAAAAGAAATGTTTCTTATTCTGTAAAGGGTTACTGCATCTGCATGGTTCAAGTTCAAGGAACACAATTCAAGTGGCAGCATGTTAAGCTGCCTCGGTCAAACCTGTTTAAACCAAACACCACGTTCACACTACGTTCAAAGCATTTTCAGTTCACTTAAAAGTTCTGACATAGGCCTAGTAACTTTGTCCAAACCTGAGAAAGAATTGAGGTCGCAGGAGGCAAGACAATTTCTTGGAAAAAACATGTTATTGAGTAGAGTATCTGCGGCATTGTGTTCTCACACAGTTGCGATCCAATTGCAACACAAATACAATATCCTGATTTTGGGGATGATAATTTTTAAAAACCAACTAAAAAATAAACAGGACTAAAACTAAATCACAACTGCACGACGTGCCAATTTCCTTTAGTGAACAGGTCAACCCAGTCAAGATAAGCGTGCAATTTAATGCAGTTTTATGCATGAACAATACTAAAACTAACCCCTATAATAATTGAAGTTTCAGCATAAATTGGCACTGCATTAAAAAAGCAAATCATTAAAATAAGTAAATCATTCAAAAATAAGATAAAATGAAATAAATAACAAATATAAAACATGAGTTGAATTGTACTTTAACTGAACAAGAGCACCAGCCAAACTGGTTTGAAAGGTTAAAATTCGTTGAAGAACTGAGCATTAAAAAGAAAACAATAGGAGAAACAGTGGAGAGATTAGCAGTGTGGGCATGTCTAATTAAATCGACGTAGTCTGTTTTATGTAAAAAGAGAATCTGTTCATTTAATTCGTTTGTATCTTACCTGGTTGTTCTAATTGCAGTGGTCATCACCGATGTAGCGATTTATACTCTGTGTATCATCCGTCCTGATGGCTGCAATTTGAGAATGTTCTTTGTTTTGGGTGTCTTCAAGTATTTCCTGTAAGGCTTCTATGTAACTATGCGCCATAAGTAATGTGTCATGTTTAGAGAGTTTACGACGATCAGTGTAACCCGATGGAATCTTCTGACGTAAAAGATCAAATGCGCGATTGATATTGTCCATTCGCCGTCTTTCCCTGGCATTGGCAGCCAATCTGCGCGCTGGACGGTACCTAGTCGTCCATAACTGGTGAGGGGATGGTTTGGTCTCTTTGGACGTGTAGTTCCATTGTGTAGTAGTTGTTGCTTGATATAAGGATGTTCTACAAGTGACTCGCGTTTCTGAAGAAGTATTGCGTCGGGAGCCTGTCTCCTGGGTTTTCCCGCAGTCTTGACAGGCTGTTGTATTGTACAAGCATTCCCCAGTTAATGGCAATACGAGGAGGCTAAATGTTGCAGCATTGGACGCCATTTTGGACCGGAAGTCTTTTGGAAGCACGCAACAGGTTACTTTACTGCTTGTCATCCTCCGGTCTGTTTCACGCTTTTTATAAGGCAAAGATTGAGTGAAAAGTCACCGTAAACCAATCGGAAGAGAGTATTTGACAGCACGGGCAAGGCTTATGCAGCTAGCTGTAATGGTCTGATGCCAGCCGATTATCAAGGTTCATTTCTGACATGATGGTAAGAGGATTAGAATACACAAGGCAAACTTGCAGGGACTAGAATTGAGGTGACGGAAAGGATACCAATCAACGACTAACGCATCATTTGAAGGAGCTGGTAGAGGACTCATCAAAAAGCCTCAGTTTTCCTAATCCAATGCATGCTTATTATATTGATATAAGCATCAGTACCTGCGGTCGTCCAACCATTGCAGTCACTCAATATTGCTCACTCAAACGACCATCAAATTAACCAGTGTACAGCGTCCACTCAATAACACTCTTATTCTTTTTGTTGTAATGCTATTTCTAAGGCAATTCGAACCACTGTGCTTGGGAGTTGATCTTGTTAATTTTTAGTCCATTAAAAGACAGTACAATATCTACTAATGCATGACTAATGTTCATGGAACAACAGTTAATTATCGTTCGTTCGCCGCACTGTGATAAAAAAATCCTGCATCAGCCGGAATGAACGATACGGACGTCATTGTCTCACACTGTGTGTTCATGATGCTCAAACGGAACTCTCGTGGCTTCTCATGTATTATGTACTAAGGCCTCAATTAATATGGTGTATAAGACGATGTGAGATACACACATCAATAGGTTTTCATCAATGATTCAAGAGTTAGGTCCGATTCTTGCCAATTTGACCCTAAAATTTAGATTTAAATTCTAAAAATCTATTGTTATAGATTCAAGAAAGTTTAAGGGTTTCGTCCGAAAAAACCCATCTGCTAATGGTTAGTGGTAGTTGATTTAAAAATTATGCACAAGTTTTTGTGTTTTGTGGGTTTTTCGTTTTGAAACGGTTATCTGTTAAATTGGGTCATGCATCTTATAAGCATGTGGCAGACAGAGTTTGGCCTACGCTGATTACATTGTGTTGAGCGGCATTGTAGGTTTAAAAATAATTAGAGAAAGCAAAACATTATATATAAATTCAATCGTTACAACTTTTGATGTCGACCTAAAGTGCGGTGCACATAGCCAAAATCCCCAATAGAATTAAAAGTAATACTGGATAGGTAGCAGAAATATCAAACTGGAAATTTCATATTTTCAATTCCATTTTTAAAAGCAAAATTATTTAAATGACGGTATCAACAATTTTCAATTTTGTGAAGCCACTATTTGCATATATAGTATAGGACGTTCAGTTGATCACAAAAAATATATATATGTATATGTTCATAATGTAATCTGCAGAAAATGTTTGTTAAAAACATGTTTTCTACATTTTTGCCTTTCAATATCGGAGTTCTTTAAGATCTGTGTTTTGGCCTACCTGACCAGAAAAAAGTTTCCAATGTAGAAGTGAAGGACCGGAAATTTTTTACGCGATAAAGCGTTCATATTAACAGAAACAGTTCGTAAAATAGGTATCTCTTGAAATATAATGTTCCCAAATCACGCAGTCGTTACTCCATTTTCACGCAATCGAAGGAATCAGTACCGGGGAAGGAATGAGCTTCATGCTGTGTCCCCTGTTTCTCTTCTTTGATAGAGAACGAAAAACCCCAACAGATCAAATCTGTATCAAAAGATAAGACAGAAATGCTGCAAAAACCTCTTATAGGTTTCCAAATGCGTGAGGCTTGTGTACGGCTCACCAATTTATTTCACACATTTATTTGATTCTAGAAATATAGCAAAGGTAAAGAGGAAACCCACGGTCAGTTCAAGCTAATACTTCTGCAAAGCTAAGGCTGAAAATGTAATGAATACCTTAATTCTCACTTCCCACAGGGTCAAAGGAAGGCTCTGCACTGCTTGCATGCTGTCTCATTTTGTCTCCGCCGTTTTCCCCTCTCTGTGGGGTGTTTTTAAAGAAAGATAGCAAAATTGAAGAGTTAAAATAAACGAAAAAAACCGACTAATTTCCGACCAATTGTGCCGTTATCTGATCGAAAACCATGACACCAGGATACTTACGGTATACATTTCTGAATCCGCCCACATTTTTTCATCACGGATTGACGCCACCGTGACCACTTATGCGCGATTGTATAGAACGCCCATAGCAATACTTTAACAACAGTACAGTCGCCAAGTTGGAAATGGATAAGGCCTACAATAGTTTCCATTTTCTCAAATATTTGCCGAGCGGCCTTCTTGGATTTTTCAAGATGGCCGCCACAATTGTGATATTTCTCAACATCTCGGCTTCTAAACGTTGAATCTTGAATTCAACCACTGTACTAAATCTACATCCTCAGGGGCTAGAATGGTGCTCGTCGTCGATCTTCAAAATGACCGGTAAAAATTGAATGTTTAAATATTTCAGCTTGGAAACGGGAATAAGCAACGTTCAATGTGTAGAGGTTTCTTTTCTCATTGTTATCTGCAAACAAGTGAGTGACTTGTAACCTTCCAACTACTCAAAGAGATAGCCAGATAGCCCATGAGTTATCGACCCTACCGACTGTAGTCATACAAGCAAGTCAACTAAGAAACTTGCTGGCAGTCGGTGAAGATCACTTAGTTGTCATTTCATTTAACATGGCCCGTTTGGATGCCAGGCCTGACTTGAAACGCAAAGATATTTCAAGACTAGTGAACTGAATGTCGTTTTGACTTCCAGTGGCATTACAGACCAAACTGTGCTGAGATATGACGTCACATTGGATTGCGTATACAAGCCCACGTAATGCACTCCATGTTAAGTACTTGAACTGCACGCACATGAGCTAAGGCCCTATCAAATGTGCGACTACGACCACGGCTACGACTGTTGCTAAGGGTGTTGCTATTATGACGGGGCGATCCAGCCGAAGCCATAGCTGCACGACCTAACAAACGCAATTTGCGTGCAATCCCGGCCGAAATGCTTGGGCCACGTGACATACCGTCCCTCTCCGTTCCCCCACTCCCATGCGCAATGTTAGTCACCCCAGCTGACTGCAGACCTCGTAATGAGGAGCCATTATTGACCGGGGTCCGGAGGCCGGGGGTCCAGCGAGATATGACTAGGACTGTAGCTAATGCTCGTGAAGCTCTTGTTGTTGAGTGCTTTACACGCGCACGTCGCGCACACTGTGATAAATACTAATGCGTAGTACTCCAAAATCGCAGGCCTCCCGTATTGTTAAATACATGTGACGTCAATGGGAAAGGTCTGTATACCTTGACAGATCAATCTTTCCATCATTGAAGCAGAGTCTGCCTGTTTCCTCTTGACATGGTGTCAAGGATGACTTGACAAAATATTTTAAACGACGTTTACCTTTATGTGAAGTATAATAACTACTCACATTAAAGATAATTTACAGAGTTAGTATTGAGAGAGAAAACAATGATTTGTTTCAATCTAATATCTGAACGTAACCTGCTGTACTAATGCTATAGAGAGATGCACATACATTGATTGTGAATGATGACGAAGATGTAGGCCAAGGAGCATTAGAGAAGATGTCAGGTTTGTTCCGCAGTTATACGCACATCCCATAATGATTCAAAATGAGTATGTGTGCTTGTTGAAAAGGACTTTACGCTCTAATTTTGCTCTTGTGTATAAATTTATACCTGTTTTTATTTTGATCATTTATATTCAACTCGCCAAGCTTCCCACTTCCATCTACCGTTTACCCGCACATCGTTTGCTCAGAAAACTGTTCTATTGAACAGTTCTCTGAGCAAACCACGAGTAAGAGCAACACATTCATTCAGAATTCAGAGATACTCTTTTTTATATTTTCAAAGCTGGGCCCTTGCTTAATACCGTTTGTAATTTAAACTCATTGGCTGTTTCCAAACTGAAATTTCTCCCGTCATCTTTATTCCCAAAATGTATGTTTGCCCAACCTTTTCACCCTAGACTTATTGAATGTTTGTGTTGTTTCGATACGCCATACAAAGCGTACTCTGTGCCCACATCTATTTGTATGAAGAACTCTGTGAAATGGGCTCTTCAGATCCCGCAGTTGGAAGTTGCTGGGAGGCAACAAACAGAAGAGAACAGGTCCACAAAGGCTGAATCCGTGAAACAAGCCAACATCACCTTTCTCCGTGTTTTGATGAAGGCATGTAAGGATTAGTTAGGAAACACAGGAAGGCCATGTTCAAGTCAGTAATGAACTACCTACATTGAGTGGAAGCTAAAGTATCCTCTTCTTTGTGGCAGCACCTCGAAGTGCTGATTTGATGCTCCACCTCAAAGCTGAAGCACCAAGCACGCCGTTCTTTGCTTTGGAGCGAATCAAGTACGAGCACATAGACTGTGCAAGTTTCAAGAGTATCGAAAACGAGAAAACAACTCGAACGGAGACTTTATTTGTCTATGAAATCAAATCAATACCCATGATAGCAACTTGTTATAAATACAGTTTCAATCTGTATATTGTGGTGATCGTGGCCAAGCGGTCAGGCTCACCTGAAGCTGTACTGTTTTTATCAGCAGAGTGTGGGTTTGGATCCTGGGGTCTTGACACTGTGTCTAACCCACCGAGGAAGAGTTCAGTCGCTCTGGACTGCTTACTGGCTGGCATCTCTAAACACCTCCATTGCCAGGCACAGGTTCATTCCTTCCAGAAATGCCCTGCTTGTCAAGACACTAGTTCTAGATACAGTTTGAATTGGACACAATCGAAAAATCAAAGTAGTCCACGGTATCTATTTGTCATTGTGGCAATTATGCCCGAAAAATCTTGAACATTGGTGCCACTGGACAGACGTTATAAAAGAGTATACGTGTCCGGGTGATTTATCAATTAATTGGTGTCATTATCGGCCCAGGTACTCTATCAGTGATGTCATTGTTCTCACTGGAGTCCTTGAGAAATGTAGACATCACGATAAACAACAACAGAGATAACAAACAAGAAGCAGTACAGCAAAAAGTATAACAGCCAATATTAACAGAACGAAAAAAAAAAAAATCACCGAGAAAGGGGAAAAGAACACAAAACAAACCTGCAGAATTGTTGGTATATGGGATGACGTGAGATCATGGATTTTTGGTTTTCAATTAACTACCACTTATCATTTTGCAGATTTTTTGTCCATCGGTTAATTAAAAGTTGATTGCTTTCCCAAATCTCAAAAAAATAAGCTATCCAAAATTTAAATCAAAATTTTGGACCCAGCATCTTAAAACAAATACAGTATTTTAATAAGGTAATAATTTACTTGGCAATTGTTTCGTTCCCTCGGAATAAATTTCGAGTTTGTTGGCGTACGTAGAGTACAAAGAGCGAAGTTTGTTGTGGCCGTATTTATTAACTGTATTTGACTTTAACGATTTTAGAAGGCAACGCAACAAAATACCACCATAGTTTAATGGCACTTCGTATACGGGTCTCAGTCTGAAGAAATACCACCATAGTTTAATGGCACTTCGTATACGGGTCTCAGTCTGAAGAAATACAGACGAGGGGAAAAAATGTGGAGGGAACGACAAACATCCATGGAACGCCATGATCTCGAGGGAGCGAAATGATACTTCGGGAAGCGAAATACATTTCCCAATTAAAAGAAAAAACCTGTTTGATTGTTTTCTTGACCTGTACCAGTATGGTGGGCTAACTACTCACAGTCTTTTGCAATTTTTTTTATTGAGTTAGGAGTCAAGTGACTTACACCAATGCGCATGTACGTCAACATCTACATCACCAAGTACGATCTGTATGTACATTGTGCATGTTATTGCAGCCTACATGGGCATAAACTATTACACTGTACATGCATTTTGTTCAACTTGCCGGATGCTTTCAGACGTGTGTGAACAACGTATTGCAACACCGACGTTGCTCTTTGGCGTGACTACCATGGTCCTGAACCCGTACATAGCTCAATTCAGATGGCTGGAAAATGACTCAGATAAACAGTGAGTTTAAGACATATTACACAGGGGTACAACAAGCCAATAATTATGTAGACACAATTTAAAATTCCCCCTTTCGATTGTAGACATGAAAATAAGCAATGGTGATTTCGGCGGTCATAAATGCAAGTATTTTAGACGGGATTGTGTCTCTAAAGGAGTGGTAATTTTATGAACTTGATGATCCAATTTGAAACCAGTGTCCCCCAGCCCCAACAGCTACCAGCATCCTGTACTTTGTCTTGAAGGTAGGTAGAAAAAAATCCTTTCTGCAAAATTCAGCTGCAGACTAAAGTTGATCCAGCTTAAAAATATGAACTCATTATTAGGCAATTAATGAGATAGCCAAATTGGGTTAAAAGCGTTCATGACAGCCAGACACGGTCTGCGGCTCACGGTATTTGTAAGCGCGTTTTGCTTGGGTTGTTTGCACGTGCACTTGCCAAGCTGAATGGCTTTGGTTTTATACGTATCTTTATCAAAGCATCGGTGTAGTCAAACGCTGTAAAGCAAAGACACAATTTTTGGTTTGTTCAAGCAAGACTTTGATGTGGCTTTCAGGTAATTGTTTTTTAAGTTCATTTGTATTGTAAATGAGCGGACGTCGTGGATGGAAGGTCCCGTAATGGAAAACCAGAAACCTACCCTCCCCCCCCCAAAAAAAAAAAAAATAATAATAGTAATCAAATAAAATACAATTTTAATAAAAATATAAAAATAATAATAAAATAAATACATACATACATAAATAAATAAATAAATAAATAAATAAATAAATAAATAAATAAATAAATAAATAAATAATTAATTAAATAAATAAATAAATAAATAAACAAACAAACAAACAAACAAACAAACAACAAATAAATAAAAACATAAATAAATATAACAAAGTGTTCTCCTGTGTTTACGAAACTCACGAGCTCCCTCTCTGGAAAAATAGCACTATTACTACCGACAAGGATAAAGAATTAGACAGCAAAATACTTAAACCCATGGGGATGAATCGTTTAAAACATGTTCTCGAAAATGATAGTTTAATTAGTCATCAAACTCTGGCTAAAGTTTGTAAATTCTTTCCTCTAAATGCTGGTAGAATCGGCAGTGGTCTAAAGAAAAACATTAATCACAGCTACGTCACTGAAAACAGACAGG
>CM021545.1:3123015-3140148 GCA_010994315.2 Pisaster ochraceus | reverse complement strand
GTTTCAAACATTGTTTTTACAAATTTGAAATTTGATTTAATTGCCTTTTAACAATTGTTTTGTTAATTCTTAGGGTGAAATGGGTCAGCCATAAGGGGCCACACGAAACACGTTTAAATATAAACAGCGTTCTGGCCAGGATGTAGTATTGCTAGAACGATGAGCAAAGGCGAAGCCTTGTGACGTGGGGTCCGGGGCCCGCTGTAGGGCCACGTGACAATGTTTTAACATCAGAATGCTCTCTGGTGTAATCTGGGACTTTTCACAGTCAATTAACACTTTATTTATACCCAGTTTTTAAATGTGCTTTATTTGCCTTTTAGCAATTATGGTTATGCTATCTTTTGTGAGGATCGTTTGGCTAATATAAGGGGGACACATGCTTGCCGTTTATGTAGAAACAGCATTCTAGCTCAGATGTAACAGCATGTATAGCGTAAAGGCATTTTACTTTACGAGAAGAATGTGCAAACGCAAAGCCTTGACGGCGTGGGGTCTGGGGGTCTAGGGACCAGTAGGTATTAGGGGCCCACTCTAGTGCAATCTAGAATATTTCACAGGCGTTTTACTCACTACCTTTTGCCCAGTTTTCTGAGATTTTGCTTTTTTGAAAATTTTTTATTTACTTTTTCCCTGGCAAAAAATAAGGGGGAGTGCGTGCCTGGTGATCCCTTCTTTCAACCCACCTTTGTTTGTTAAAACAAATATCTAACACAGGAGTGTATGGTTAATTGCCTTCTGCCAACTTAGACTGAGACGTTGTGCATTTTATCATACTCTTGCAAACAGGATCACTGTAATGATTTGATAAACCTATACCAAATTTTTTTCATTAGGCTACGTATAGGTAACATTGTTCCAGCAATTATTCCCCCCTTCTCCTGCCCGTTAGTCCTTCTTCTTTTCCATTTGTTCTTCTTCTTTCTTTCTTTCTTTCTTTCTTTCTATCGTTCATTTCTTTTCCTTCCCCCTTTTATATTTGTTCTCTTCTGCCGCCCCTGTCAACGTGGTATTTTAAAAACCCATTGTAACGGTATTATTGTTTCATATTTTTTACTCGAAACTTCTGGAGTAGTGTTGAATGGCATACACTTACCGACGTTGACTTGCTTTTAAAACATTGTTCTTGGCTCTGAAAACATTTGAATGGCACTAAAGCGATCCAGAAGCTATTCGACTGTGTTATTCCAGGTACGCTAATTCCACTGCATGAAAATCTGCCCAGCAAACTTTGATCAGAGATCCGCCATTGAAAACATAATAGTGGAAGCAGTAAAACGCCTAACGAAATACTGACTCAGATGACTTGAGTTTCCTTCGGCTAATTTAGCTATCTTAAATTTGACCGATGACTATAGTAGGCCTACAACCAGATTAGAAATGATGCGTGTGACGTTAATCCAGCAAATGCTCACGTTAAAGCATGACATCTCTATGGTATCAAAAACAAAAACAAAAGTGATCCAGTGTTGAGAGTGAACGATTTTAGTGGTCTTTTCAAAATACCAATTGCAACGTGAAAGTCAAAGTATAACTATAGAATAATAATGGAAGTCAACAATAAACATCGGCGTGTTGATAAAATACAAATCGAGCTAACCATGGCGCGCTCGACCGTCAGTCTTTATTTGGAGTCCAACAGCGATAAGTGTGCTAAACGTTCGTTGCTAATAAAACTACACGTGCTTCCATGAACGATTGAGATCTACTCTCACATCAAGTCATTCAATATCTTCAGTCATTTTTTATCTTCAATAATCTTTTATACTATTTGGCTATTTAATATATTACTTCATTATTGCTGTCCATTCAGCGAGGTCTGGAACATTCAATTTTGCGTAGCTGTCGTTCTGCTGGATGATATCGTAACTTCAAAATAGTGTAGTAATTGCTATAACGTGGACTTTGATCGAGTAGTCTTTGTTTCATCACGACAAAGGGTTTAAGCCGTTTCATGCAATGATTGTTAACAACTTCAAGTGGACTAAATGTCTTGGTTGCTATTTGTGGACACCTCATTCAGATCTACCTGATTATTTTTTTGATACATTGAATGACCAAGGGAAGGCTGGAATCTGTAAACAATGTTTTGTTCTCGTCAAGGCACCAGTTTGGTAGTGTCTATCTGAATTCAGGCATGATGACTTAAAACGAGTTTGTGTATAAATACACCTGATCTGAACCGTTGCATTAGATCACATGCATATCGACACTGTCCTAAGATTCTACAAAAGGTTGTCATTCAACTTAATTAACGAATCCTATACACTCTTGTTATGTGCTGTTACAAATCAAAAAGAAATGTTCACAATGGGATAGCTTATGTTGTCATATTGTATGCAATAGTCGTAAAAAGCCCAATATTACCTGATGTTGCATTGATATGTTTCAATGTTTACAAATACATTAATCCAATTCATTTTCACTTGCTTAGGCTGATAAGCTTGTACAATTCTGGTTCTGGAGTATTGATGCAAATGGGAACGATTGTACCGCAGTCGGCTCAACGTGCACAATCACAATATGCACTCACACGTAATGATACAGCATGGGGGCACCATGGATAATGTAAACGATCTTTTTATAACAAAGTAAAAGA
Source organism: Pisaster ochraceus (assembly GCA_010994315.2). NCBI lineage: Eukaryota > Metazoa > Echinodermata > Asteroidea > Forcipulatida > Asteriidae > Pisaster > Pisaster ochraceus. The sequence goes on along the minus strand of CM021545.1, from coordinate 3,137,549 downwards.
ATGTTGTGATTGAGCCCTATATTGAGTACATGGCAAATATTGGCAATAAACATTTGCGATGGATTTATACAATAGAGCTGTTTTATTATTAATAGTTGAACCTTTCCTCAACAGAAAGAGGTGACCCGGGGTTTTTAGGTCAGGGGGAAAGTTCCGACGCGCATGCGCCTTTGAATGAGGAGCTGGAACTGAGCGAATCATGCAACTGGTTGGCCTGAGGATTTACATAATTATGCTTTATGAGTATTAGTGTTTTTGTTAAACTATATGAATTAATTATTTCCCCATCTCAATTTCTTGCCGTACATTTTGGATGTATTCTCATATCTCCCGGCATTCGTTTGTCATTTCGATTGGACTGCAATTCTCGCGCTTATTTGATCTGTTAAAGTGCGCCAATTTTCCCCCTTCATGTTGTTTTAAACCAATGTATGTGGTACCCCAAGATTGCACGTGTCACCCTCCCCCAAACGATGTCTCTCTCCATTGGGTGCCACTTATTTGAAATCTTGATCATTGTGAGAATACAAATGTTACGTGTTATCAGTTTTTACATGTTTAAACGTTTTTATCTATCGACAGGCAGGTAACGTATCTGTTTTTACACGTAAACTCAACTTTGCAAGACAAGTAAATTCAAGCGAATTCAAGTAGCACTATATAAAGAAACAGGTACTATGGCCAGACCGTCGACATTTCAGCATAGTGCTCGAGATTGGGCTCACTCTGAATCTGTTTAGTGACGTCATTATAATTGGATAAGAGACGAGGAGCATACTCTGATACCTTTACAAAGCAGGTTTGAGAAAAAGGTCAGTTTCGTCAAAGAAAAAGTGGATCTAACAAGAAAGACTTGGTTCACTACCAAACTGAACGATAACATCAAGAATGCTTTGCTGGGTGCATTTTCTAATATCAAAACTGTATCACTGCTAACATTAAAATCTTAGGCTCTTCCTCTCCAACACAAACTCATTCACTTAACACGCGATTCATTTAGATTTGTTTGAATGCTCCATCGCATCAGCAAAATAACAATCTTCGTTCGAACGAAAACAAATCTTTGTTCGAAAGAAAACAAGCTTCGTTCGAACGAGAGGATATCCCCCTATGGGCATCCGATCATCCATTCATTCCATTACTGGACTTTACAACCTGGATGCGATGCCCAACTTGTCATCCGAGCATCAACACATCGTTCCAAATCCAGGAATGATCTAAAATTGGAAAACATCTTCGTTTAAACGAAGATTTTTTATGTTCGAACGAAGATTCGAACGAAGATATTCATTCGTTCAAACGAGGTATTTTTTTTTAAAACAAATATACATTTTCTTTCGAAAGAAGATTGGTTTTCCACCATTTTTTTTTCACCTGTGCCTTTAGAAGCTCCGAATAAAACGATATGTTCCTTGAGTTTCAAATTCCCGCGCAATGCACGGCCTTTTACAATCTATGTAGAAACATAACAGAGAGTGTGCGTAACGTGTGTGTATAAGTCGCTGCCGGCTGCCAGCCGTGACCTGTGTATCGCTCAGAGGTCACAAAAGACAAGGATATTCAATAATTTTCTAAATCTTCTGATTGGCTGCCGTTTAACCAATCAGAAAGAACCCCTTTTGAAACAAAAGCGCTTATATCTAAAATATTTCAGAAGTCAGCAATTTAAAGTTTTGTAACCTTTCTAAAATTAATTTGCTTATGAAAACTGTAATTTTTATATGTTTTCATTCTTTCATCCAAACACAGGCAATGATCTGTAACGAAGAGAATCTTGTGACTTTGGATTTTCCCCGCAGGACTTGGGAAGTATTGTAAAGTGATTATCACACATCGTTGTAAATGTTGTTGGAGTGTGGTGAATGGAACTTGCTGTGTGTCTTTTTGATTCCTTCGATTGATTGCAATTGTTCAACCTTTGAAAAGGAACAACTCTTCATGATTGTACAGTTGTCCCTGCATGCTAGTACGTCACATGGGCGTGTTTGCTCCATGCTCAAAGTACTTGCCACGTGTAGCTCTAATTGTTTCATAAATCTGGGTTTAATTTTCCTTCTGAAAACAACTGAGCATTCTGTTAAAATTCTGACCTCATTTTACTTCAAAACAACGGCCTATATTCTATGTTAAAAAAGGAAGTCCAAAAATTGTCCTTTTCAAACATATCCAGACATAACAAGTCACTTTGTGTGTTTCCCATGGGCTTTTGGTAAACGTCGAATCCAGTTTGTGTGCAGTTGGCATGGGTTGAAATACGTCACACAAACAGCTGAGTTATTTCACAAATTATTGAAGAAGTACTTGTTTTTTTTGCGTACAGAAGAGTTATGATTGTATTTTTAACGTTCTAAAGAAGTTGAAGTCAGTAAAACAACAAGTTAGGCTATGACACAAAATGTAATTACGTTATTGTCAAATCAAGTAATGTGTGATGTGTTTGATGGATTAATCAATCTCGTTTTAAGATTAATATGAATATGTTGGTCAAAGACGACGTACTAACTCGTAAAGGTACTGCAGTAGTTTTGAGATTTGCCGTTCCCACGTGCAGACGACGTCTCTTTTCAGTCAACACTTCATTTAGGCACGTGCGGAGATAGTCCAGCAAAGCTCCCAATCGGGCCGACCCATCCCAAACCCTCCACTTTTAAAGAAAAGGGACAGATGAGAATATAACGCCTTATTATCCAGCTGTATGCAAATGATCAGAACATCCTTAACCCGGATCCAAGAACCAAGGGAGCATGAGAAAGCATGGATAAGCATGATGTTACCTGATTTGTACAGCAGGAAAATGAATCGATGGATTTGAGAAGGGTGTATGCGGTGTGTATAGAAAGCTCCGTTTTGATTTTTATTGATTATTATTTTTTGACGGTCGCTTGACGGCGTCATTCAACCCGGATCCACTCCTTTGATGTCATTTGATATCAGGCAGTCGTTGTGATGTAAAGGGTGATAAGAAAACGGAATTTACGGGGAATATACATATCCAGACTCCCTGAACACGTGCAAAGAGCCACTTTAAATTCGATTCTGCTTTTTGGCTTGATTTTAGGACATTGTTTGAGAAGAAACTATTTTTATCAACATAGACATGCTTATCGAGTAGAGAGAGAGAGAAAGGGGGAGGGGAGAGGGGAGGGGGGAGGGGGAGGGAGGGGTGGGGAGAGGGAGATGGGGCAGTTGAATGCTACAAACTGGTTCCATACTAACAAATTACTGAAACAAACGAAAATTACAATTGAAAATTGAAATCAAATAGAGCATAAACACGCTGCTTATTTAGGTCATAAACACGCTGCTTATTTAGGTCATAAACACGCTGCTTATTGAGGTCAATGATCACGGGTGTAAACCCCGGGGGTGTGGAGGATGTCCTTTCTCCACACTGCACACTTGTTGGACCGTGCTGTTACAAAAATGACCACAGAAAAGAGATAAGGAAGTGATTTACTTTATTTATTGTCTTTCTCATGTAAATTTCACGACAAACAGTTCATTGCATTTCTTAATGCGTTTCTAGCAATCGATGCAATCAAGGACATCACACAGCAGGATGCTGACTGGATATGCCTCGTTGCTCTGCCATAGTTTGAACCGCGCGCGTTTTTATTTCAAGGTGGTTTGAAACATAATGTTCACGAGTCGTCTCAATGCCAGTTCAAGAGTCGGCCTGGCGACGATAATCGTTCAGCCCCTCAAGGCTTGTCAGTTTTTGTGAAGGTTACAGTCATCGCGCGATGCTCGCTAAGCTGACGTATGCTGTGTAAATTAATTGCAAATAATTATCATTTTTTATCTTGTACCAAATACAGGGCTAGATCGCCGCAACATTTGTTTTTACTTAATGTTTAAAAAGATCGTTTACATTATCGTTTATAGTTGTGTGCATAGCGCCGACTGCAATAATCATTGTCATCATGCATCACCATATAGGCCTATATCCGAAACAAGAATGTGTACAAGCTCATCAGGACATCCCAGCGGTCCTGGATAAGACTGGGGGCCGCCGAGCGAACGCGCAATGGTATACTATACACACTGTTCAGTCTACACATCGCTCAACCTGCTGCTGAGCCCGGTGCGTTTTGATTTTTAGTAATATATGTCTCTCGAAACCCGTACATTATGTTAGTGTTACAAATCTCCTCCATTTTATCAGCGTTATGAAGGTCAATAAAGATAAAGCCAATTTGTTCCCATGTTGGTACTTACCAAATAAACGAACACGGGCACTAAACTCATTTTGTAGTTCGTTTCAAAGTCATTATATGAGACGTCATATGGATTGGACACTTTCCCGGCAGTTTATGCTATAAAGTATAATGCACTTATTAACCTAAAAATACTAGCACTTTCCTGTTTAATTGGTTGCTTTATTGTTTATGTTTGCAAGGCTGCGGAGTTAAAAAAACAGAAATTACAAATTTTGAGAGAAAATACTCTGAGAAAGCCCTAATAACACTTAGAGGAACTAAGAACTTGGAACCGTGACTTCGAAAACTGTGTTCTTTAACAGGGACGACTTGAGCATCTTTAGGCTGAAAATCTGCATAGGAAACTACAACTAGCCAGTGGGTTGTCACGATGTAACTGAGTTTGTTAGAAATTGTGGATTTTGTTAAAGCTTTCCTGGCATGTCATCATTAGTAGATCTCCTTAAAAATGATGTATGTGATGTCAACGTCAAAGGTTGTCCTTCTTGGGGGTCCCATGTGTTTACATCATAGAGGCTGCAACTGGCTAAATGGGGATTATGTTGTGTGTGCTAAGTATATCCATACAGAGACAAAGAAAAGTTGTCTTTTTAATCCATTGAACCCCGACAAGAGAGACAATATCCTTTTTTATTCATGACATCTATGCATACTGTATCCTAGCTACTTTCATGTTTTTAAGAATAAACATATTAAATGTGATAAAGAGGACAATCAAAACATAAGTTGAGTTCAAACCCTCCTTTTTGTAATTTTAGACGCTGCACCACACAATGTAGACCCTCGGTAGACATTATGAAACATAATAATTGTGGATCAAATAACTAGCCAGAATATTTTACCGTGAAATATTCGCGATTTTGTTTCTGCGGCACAGTATAGATTGTTAATGAGATTCCTTATCATTGTTTTAATGGTTTGGGCTTTAAAGTAATATTTTTGTCTTTTGAGGCATTCGCAGTTTCATTACCAGAATTTAAAGGTGACATGAACAAATAATAATTTAAAGATAAACTGCAGCTTTGGTAACTGTAATGTTTGGTCAAAACGTCCCTAATTTATGTATTGAAAATTGGAAGGCGACGCGGTAAACAAAAAGTCGCCGCGTAAAAACAAGTCGCCGCCCCCCAAAAAAATCGTCGCCCCCCCGAAAAAAAAAGGCGCCGCGTAAAAAAAAAAAAGGCGCCGCGTAAAAAAAAAAAAAAGGCGCCGCGTAAAAAAACCCTATTTTACCGTTACCGCTATTTCGATACTTTCCAGATTTCGGATTTGGGATTTGGGGCACAATTTTCACGTAAATATTTACAGGCAAATACAGAAGAATACACGTCTAGTCTTCGGTTCAGTTTATTCCTAGACATCACCCTGCTCAAGGAGGTCATTGCGAATAATTCATTTGTAAACGATATGTAAGGTTAACTAAAGAAGAACTATAACATTGAACATAAATTGATTACAAAGTTAATCAATACATGGAGGAAGATGGTCCTCGATTCAATAGATTAAGTACATAACATGGCCCACATTCCCAAAAGTATTAATGATATTATAAGGTGTCATTTTGTTTATTTTATAAAAGATGATCCTATTATGATTTGGAGGCAAATCGGGTTGACCACTGGCAAGACGTCACAGAAGAGAGTTGAAATAAGTGCCAGGACGGCTCAAGACAGGACTCTAAAACAGCTCAAGTACTATGAGGAAGACCGGGAAATCTGAAACGATATGTCATATTCATATGTTTTCAATTATTTTATTCTGTACGTAATAGTTAGGTACAATTGGAAACTTGTATCGAATGAATTAAACTTTGTATTGAATTGATAACAAACTGACTTCATACACCATTTTCTCGCTAACAACACATTTAAATACTAAGCAGGACCATTTTCAGTATGTGTTGTTAAAGTGTCAATAAAGACAGAAATTTGGCCTCAATCTCATAATCTCTTTCAGTTCAGGTACGGATGAGGAATTAACAGAAAAATCAAATCCTTCAGGAAATCAAAGAGCTGAAAAAAGCAGCAGATGTGATCAACATTGACAAAAAGAAGAACAAGGACTGTAAGCGCCTTCTACAACAAGAGGGGGCTGTACGTCCGTCTGGCTACATTTTATATGTAAAACTACATTTAAAACTACATTTTTTACAAATATGAATGACAAAATACACGTACCTGTTATCTAAGCAACAAATATAAGCACTGTTTGAGTTTTAACACATATTCAAACGATTATCACTGGAAACTGAATACCTGATACAGTTGCAAACTTGAATAATTATAAATGCTATGGTTGCTTCACATTCATCAATAATTTTGTTTGCAAGAGTATAACGAGAAACTTTTGAGAATGAAAAAACAACTTCAAAATAATATTACAAGCAAATAATGTAATTTATACACTGTTAAAAAGTTGGGTAAATGCAGTTGGGCAATCCCCTTTTAGCCAACAGTTGGTCTGTGGGTGTACAGCTGTTGGTCATTATGGTAAAAAATCACCCAACACTGACTTTTAAGAGTTGGTCAAATGGATTTTACCATTAGTTTGGGCAAAATTAACTTAACAGTTGGGAAGCAGGAAAGTCTAGCAAAGTTGGTTGAAGTTTATCTATAATTGTGAGTTTAACAACACCAAAAAGATGGGCAATTCGTATTTAACTAACAGATATAGTCTAATGTTATTCAACTGCTGGTTATAAAATGCCCCAAAGCAAATGCCATGACTAGGGATGATGGATCTTACCAAAGTTTGGGCAAAGTTAACCTGACTATTGGATAACAAATGGTGACTAAAATAGATGGTTAAAATTTAACTTCTTATTGGGAATTTAATAACACCAAAAGATGGGCAATTTGAAAATTAACCAACGGATGGCTACTGTTATTAAAGTGTTGGTTATGAAATGCCCAAAAGCAATTGCCATGACTAGGGATGATGGATCTTACCAGAGTTGGGCAAAATTAACCTGACCATTGCTGGTGACTAATAATAGCTGGTTACAATTTAACTTCTCATCGGGAGTTTAACAAAACAAAACAAAAATGCAATTTTTATAGAACCATCGGTTTGTCCACTGTTTTTTAACTGCTGGTTATAAATTGCCCAAAAGTAATTGCTATGACTTGGACAAATGGATAATATGGATTTTACCAGAGTTAGGGCAATTTTAACTGGACTGTTGGGTAACAAGTTGTGTGTATAAAAGTTGGTACAAATTTTACTTCTTTGAAAAATTGGCAACTCTTTGATTGTTCCACCAGTGTTAATCAACATTAGTTACAAATTTCTTAGTTGCAATTGCCATGATTTGGGCAAAATGTTAACCAGAGTTGGGGCAAAATTAACTTCACAGTTAGGTATCAGCCAATGAACTTTTCTTTCTATAAATTGGAGTAAACCAAAGAAAAGTTGGGCAATAGCAATACCGATATTGATCTACAACATTAGACTGTTCCAAACTATTGGGCGGATAGGCAGGCGAGGCCGAAATGTTACCAAGAATGTGGGACAATTACTTTGGTATCGTTGGGAAAACTCTGGGCGGGGAGGGGGGGGGGTCGGTCTTCTGTTCTAGTGAAGGCCGTATCTTTTGCATTTAAGGGGTGCTATTGTTGTTGTTTAGTTGTGTTTTTTCCCTATAAGAATATTATGGCAGGCTTAACTGCATGTGTACAAAGTTATTTTTAATTGCTCTTTGGTCATTTTCTGTACGATTGCATACTTTTGTTTTATCAGTAAAAAATTAAAATAATAATAATTACGAGCTCATTGAAGTTTGGTTTAAAAAACAATATACACGACCAAAGAGTTTGTAACACCATTCTCAATTAATACCATATCTGTGTGTATTAAGATGGCGGTGAGGACACCTTTGAAGTCACACCATAGTCCAAAGTGATGCCACTGACGCTAACTGACCGATAATAAACACATGAAGCGTTGCATCAGACTGTATAACTATGCGCAACTCCAACAATGTTGCTATTGTTTACCATGACCGATAAGTGGCAGAGGGTGTGCCCCCGCCTCCCCAAAATGTTCCAATACTTTAACATAATCTTGCCTCTTGTACAGAATTCCCCTAAAGCCCTTTTAAGAATTCCTGAAAATCCCAGAACACAATGAAAACATGGGGGGTCACCATGTCCATATCGAGCACCAACTGTCTAGCCCTGTCGCTGTATTGTATGCAACAACTGACCAAAGTTCAGCCCACTTTAATCCTGTGTCGTTATGGGAACAGAATGCTGATGATGGAACAAACAGCAACGGTTGGAGCCTTTGCCCTAGGGTACTTAACGCTAATCCTACTAAGCACAGATTAATAATCCTGATTTTCATTTCCATAGAAGTGCCCAAGGCAATGTTCCTATATGTCCAGTTGACAGCCTGTATAGCGTGTCGTGTCTCTCGCAATTACCCGTGGAACACATTGATGTTTTAGTTTCCCGAAGTCGACTGGCACTCGTTGATTCCTGTCAAATCAATTCAGGCAAGATAGACAAAAGTGTGGATTTGTTGCTAATGGGATGGGAGAAATGACAGGTGGAGTCCCGATTCAACAATCACCATTTGGATTTGGGATGCAGTCTATCAATACTGCCTTGTTCTTACCGCACTATCACAAAAGTAATCCGTCCGCAGTTGGAAGTCAGCAGGTAACGACTTTAAAAAGAGCAGTTACATTCAAAAACTTATAAGAAAGGGGTGACACTCGATAGTCGATTTGTACAAAAGTTTCTCGGAAGCTATTATGCAAAGCTAATGGAGAATTTCAAAGTTCTACATTAATTTTTAAAGGAACATATTTTTTTTTTAACGCAACACAAGTTTATCACGAAAATGGTGAGGTTTTTCTAGAGGCTTCTAACCAATAAGTTTTTATTGCCATTTTTAGAATAACTCTTAAAATGGCAATAAACACTTATTGGTTAAAAGCCTACAGCAGCTTTTGTTAGTCAACAGCATTTTGGGAAACATATCACTTCGAAGAAATGTGGTTATGTAAAAAAAAAACAGTTTTTATGCCCCCAAATTTGAATCTGCGAAGCGTTACTGTCAGAAACGTTTCTCAGATTGTGTATTTCTATTAGGGATTATTCTTGGACATACAAATTATTTGCCCCGGATTTTTGGCGATATCTCAAAACACGACCACCTTTTGAAATGAAATTTTCAAAGGTTAGTTTATTGTATACATCTACAATAAGGATTAAAACAATCGAACGGTTCCAAAAACCAAAGGTAAATTTAAAAAGTCGACTCTAGTCAGCCACTGAACTTGCTCCAGTCTGATCGCGAGCATTTTCTATTGTTTCTCCCTCGTTCTACCTCTAAGATGCCGGAGTGACAGCAATGGATAACGTCCATTGGTTTGAAAGGTGGTCACATGACCGTTTAGGACCGGTTTAATCGGTCGGTAGGTAACTGGCATAATTCGAGCTAGCTGTGAACGCGCGTTATGTACCCAGAGCCAGTCATACTAATGTTGACGCATAGTGGCCATTGGTCAATGTAATAGAAATCAATTACTATAGCTTACACGCAGGCGCTAAATTAACGTTTAGACCCCTTGCATTGTTCCCTATTATATTGCATATAAATGACGTCACACTAAAAAATAAAAAAACTGCCATCCATGAGGCCAAAAGGAGGCAGATCTTTGGACGATAACATGCGTGAACGCAAGGCAATCACTTTCGGGAGTCAATCAGCGTTGTTTCTCAGTACATCCCTACCGTGGGTTAGTGACGAGCGGTATCGATACGGCGTGCTGCCCATGGTAGCGAGGCTGGTTTTTGCACGATTTTGACTCCCGAAATGGCGGGCATGATAGGCGCATGTAAGTGCACTGCACGTTGTGCAAGGGGTTTGTAGGCCTTTTATAGACCTTATGCACATGACGTCATTTCAGTAGGGCGCCCTCGCCTAGAGGTCAAAAGGAGGTTGTTCATTGGCCAATCCTGTGCGCCGCGCGTACAAAACTGTGCGCTTCCATTGTTACATCATCGGTTTACCTCTAAGATGGCGGCTGGATGACGTCAATGCATAAGGTCCATTGCATCTATGGTCGTTGAGGCGTCAGCTTCCTCTATAAACTGCGTCACGCGTTAATTTTACGCGCCTGCGACCATCGCGTATCCACCCATAGACCAGCTTTTAGTGGTTGCACATATTCGGGGGTTTCTAAAACGTTGATCAAAATGTTACCCAGTTTTGAAGTAAAACGGAAATATGGTCATCACATGGGTGAACTTCTTACCCAACCGTGCTTCGCTAAAGACCTGCACAGCTTTTTATTACAAATTACACAATAGTTGTTACTTTTTAACACTTTGGATGTTGTGCAATAATGTTGTACACATGTGGACGACCATGTTCCCTTATTAGTACCGAAAGAGTAATAATTGTACAAAGTTGAGCAATTATTTGTGAGTTTAGCGACAAATTTCCTTAAACACCCCTGCGCACTATTCTGGACTAATCCGATAACGTAGTAAGTGCAAAGTAGTAACCCGCGCAAGTTAAAAAGTTTACAATGTTGCTGAATGTTTTACCAGATCAGTATAGTTCTTGGTTACCGATTCAACGTATGAAAGTTGTCTCATAGATGACGTATTGACAACGAAAACAGTGCATTTTTTTCTGGGACCACGATATTAAGAGACCCACGATAATGTCAGGCTGGACTACAGAAGGAATAGAACATTGAGGCCTACAAAACTGAAAGCGGTTTCACAAATTTTCGGGGTTGTGGCCGCCGTGCAATGAAAGGCCGTGCGATAAAGACCTCACCTATCGCACGGCCACGTTCCTATCGGTTTTAAATGGCCGTGTGACCTCGTCTCCACTTTGTCATTCCCTCATTGTAATACTGTCCTATCTTCTTTTCTATGTTCTTTTGATTTACAGGTTGTAAAGCTGTGCGGTGAATTCAGCATATTCAATGTCATTTGTATCATGGAGGTTGATGATTGTACAACACACAGAATATTATTTTCACCCACAATATTATTTCGAGCGAAAACATTTTTATTACGAGGACACGAAATATTTGAGGTGATACATTTCCATATATTTACATGGATACATCGGCTTTGCCTGAGCTATCAGACGTTTGTCTTCTTTGTTTTCAAATCTCCATCAATGGGAGAGGTATATCTCAGGCATTGCAAAGAGGGCTTCCATGCGAGTTGGTTGTCTTTATCGAGCTTGGAAGTTCTTACCTCCCGTTTCTACTCGCTACCGGTATAAGACCCATACGTCCCCTAGTGGAGTACTTGTTGTCACATTTGGGCCGGAGCTTCTGCATGTCAGCTAGTTTTACTAGATACATGTAGAGTGCAGAAGCGTATTGTTAACCTTTTTCGTTAAGGGTTGGGATCAATCAACATGACAACCTCTTTCCCACCTAGGTCTGTAGCCAGCCTTTGTCTTTTCTACAGACATATTCATGATAAATGTGCCAAAAACAATTTCGATCAAGATAATGAAATATCAAAATGGTAGCATATAACTTAATGTAAATCTGAAATGTAAATCTGTTTTTTTTAAACCAGAAAATTGGCCCCAAAACGGACAATGCATCTGTAAACTTGGTGTTTTTTGTGTATAAATGCTTGAACAAAGAAACATCTATATCTTTCCAATTTACTGTCCTCCACATTTTCTTCGGTCAGTACTTGACATCACTCGAAGGTTCCCCGTGCAAACAAAGCTCTGGATAAAAAAACATTCAGTGTAGCTTGACCATTGCTTTAGAACAATCTTCCTCCTGTCATTAGGGAATCTGTTCGTTTATCTTTATTTGTAATAAAATGCAATTCCAGACGTCAGAAATCGTTTAAAAAATAAATAAATAAATAAAATTTTAGTGTCTTACATCGTCAACGTCGATATAAATCAAAGTGGGACTTTGCAATGCGTGGTGGCATTAGACATATCAGGTAATTGCCAATGAGGGTGCACCCCACAAAGTAAAATCCCATAGCATACAGTTCAAAATGCTAAATATTAAAACAACAATTTTAGGATACTTAGAAGTCTCACAGCTTTTTACAGTAAAGGGGAAATTATCCATTGACTCTGGAACTTTTATCCTCTGCTCAATTTAGTATGGGAAGTCCCAAGGCCCGTGGAGTTATTATCCCTCCAATTAAAAACACCCCTACACCAGTGTAAATTTCCAAACGTCCAAAACGTCTTGGAAAATGTCCCCACAAATCTCGGCAAATATGACAATTTTTTCAGGGCCTATGTCATCCAAATTCCTCAAGTTGGAAGTCAACAACCCCCAGGTCACAACTGGGCAAAATGTTTGCACTGTATCCCTTTCACGAGGCTTTCAAATATTATGTCTAATGTAGAACGGGCCTACACGATATGAATGAGGCCGACGCTCTGTGTGTTTCCTTATTTATGGGGTGCGCCCATAACGAATTTCTTGTCATGCGCACGAAAACGATGGATTTACCTTTATTTCAGTTGCCGCAATCTGAATAAGCCCGGTTTCATACTGAACAGAATTGCGGACAACATTTAATCCATTTTTCGTTGTTTTCTTTTTGATGACGTTTTCACAATAGTTGTATGGTGCGTTTTTGAAATTTAGAAGGTGGAATTAGTTAACTAGTCTGCAATGATAATTATTTGCAAAGAAAATGATTTTCTCCCATTTTCTGGTAATCTTTCTAGTCCAGGATTGGCCTTAAATGACAGTCCATGTGGACATCTAGAGACATTACTGTATTATTCAGGAAACAGTGGTGACAGTACGGAAGAAATACTCTCGATCCTACAGGGTGACTATATGCAGGATGAGTCACAACAAACAAACAGCCGACAAATACAGAAGCAATGAAACAATACACGCAACACATAATCGAACAGTAATGAAACAATGTATATCTAAACAAACAGCTCAACTTAATATGAATCTGTTCATATGGAAAGAATAACGATCATATACATTAATTAAATTCTTTTCAACACCAACAATTCTTTCTAACGTTAAATAAGCTTACATTAAAAAAAAATCCGGAGCGAAATATTTTTCCGAATAACTATCCGATAATATTAAATACCACAGCCCTATAATTTCTACACTATTCAATAAAGGTGAAAGCAGATGCGGATCCATGCTTTCGGCGGGGGCGTCAAGCACTTTGCTATGTGCTCAGGAGTGAAGTCAGACCTTTTGCCCATTCCGTGCTAATCTATTTTTAGTTCTGTTTCATTATTGATTCTATTGGTGTCGAACTTGTCAGTTTTCAGTGTCTTCAATAATACCAGTTACTTTTAATTTAAAAGTAATCTGATTTTCAGAGAACACATGCCTTCGACACGCACTTGATATTGTTTTATTAGATAGTTAGATCGTTGGCTTGCCGTAGGTGTCAGTCTTTTGAAACAAAACTTTATTTCCCCCTGGAAACACACCCTTGCTCTTCATACGGGTTAGCAATTGGGAAAAGCAACGTAGATCCATCTGATAAGAAGTTCTTATTATTATCATGTTAGGTTGGCCCATGTCAGTTTCAATAAACTACGTATAAAGCAGCAATCATGTCCATACTGACTGTAACGTGCATTACTTGATAATAATCCGTCCATGTTACGCCTACCAATAATTTTGGATTCTTTTGATTAGTGCCATCATGCACTGCTGAGCTGCATTCTATTCATGTGACTCATCAGCGCTTTGAACCTTCACTAAATACTCCTATAGCCAGGCCCACCACGGGAACAACCTTTTGTACTGTTCAGGGTTGAGTAAGTTGTGGGCGCGTCAAGTCTTGGACGGGAAAACCCTCCTCTCACACCATGGTCCGAGCAGACGTATATCCACTAATGAGACGACGTTTAAAGGCACTATTCGGGTCTCTTTGGCGACACACTCCCTGCTAGTCCAAGTTATCCAAATCCCAAAAGCACTCGCCAATTAAAAGGAACAAACATCTCTTGATAATTGGACAATCTACTAATTGAGAGGAGAAGTGGGGTGGTGGATGATTCCTTTGTTAGATGTTTTTCAATTCGTGTTTATGTACACAATCTAATCCCTAGAATAATCAGTGGCGCATCCCAGGGTGGGGTAGTGCGAGGAATCCTTCCCACCCTGAAGAGACTGCGGTTTGGTTTGGTTTTGGGGCTGGATGAAAAAACAACACACATAAACAGGTATACTGGTGTCAGTGGAAAGAGATGATAGAGAAGAAAGTACAAAAGAACAGCATAGAGAAAAGACCACGGAAATGGGCAAAGCCAGGGATGGACAAAGAAGAGGGTGGCAAGGGGGGGGGGGGGTAGAGG
>CM021545.1:3099348-3111022 GCA_010994315.2 Pisaster ochraceus | reverse complement strand
CTTAGATAGATGGCGCTTTACAAGTTTTAATTATTATTATTATTATTATTATTAATTGTAGAGTTTGAGGATCATCTTGATTACATAATCTAAGATGGCAGCCATTTGCCATCTTAAAAATTATGAACAGTGAAAGCTCTAGCACCAAATGAAGTAAAAGAACAAAAATCAGGCTTCATTTTCACCTGTTGAAAAATAATTAAATGGGTTTCTGTGGTATTTTTATAGAGACCATCCGCCTGCAAAATGGATATGTCAGCTGAAGGTATAGTTAATTGTAAGTAATTGGGTTGACTTGGTTGGTCTTTGTACCCAATGTTTACTTTTTCTTCCATTGCATTATGTGCCCTTGTTTGCAAATACTTCAGTTTTTACTATGTGTCTCTAAATTGCATTTTATTTTTGCATTAACCATTGGTGGCGCTCTTTGTTTTGAGTTGCTCAAGTGCATAATTTAAGGGTCAGAGGTCATCACTCTTAATATTGTTTCATCAGGTAAGATTAAATAAGATTATTGCCTTAAAATATCACTACCCATTGTGGGTGACAAGGACCTACTACTCAATACTGTGTGAGTAATGAGCAGACAAAGATGACTTCAAGAGGGAAATATTTACTGGTGCTGGCCAGTCACACATTAATGTCATATTTGTGCAGCCAAAATTGTTTGATGCAGAACTCCACTCTAAGAATCAAAAGGATTGTCAGGTTCCTTGTACGAAATTAGCATTGACTTTCTCCACAACCCCCCAAGAGCATGGAAGTGAAATGCAGAAAGTCAACCTGAACAAGACAGTGAAGCGTGGGGAACCACCAATAAGGAAGCAACCAACTGATCCAAGAAATCCCGATACATCTGCGCAAAGAATTTGTGGTGTAATCCATGCATTGGCCAGGGCGCAAGATGACCGAGGGAAACCAAGACTGTGCCCGGGTTTTCATGCCAACATGTCCAAACCAGACGAGAAGAGTTCAGCAATAAACAAGACGATTCTCTTTGATGTAATGAGTAAACTTGTAAAGTCAATCAAAGACAATTATTATTATTGATGTGTCTCCCTTGAAATTTGGATAGAATCAACAATGAATAAGGGTCCTAAGCTGAAGTCTGACTGGCTGGCAATTCTCAACAATGAAAAGCAACTCCTTTCAAACACTCGGAATGTGAACAACATCAACCATGTGAGAGCAAGTGTCCACTGACATTCTGAACACAAGAAACCAAATAAAGCAAAGCATGCTAGTTGCTCAACCAGTAAAATGAAGAGGAATGAACAAGCTGTACAGGATTTGAGCACATGTTTCAATGAATTCAATTGCGGTCCGTTAGACCACATGAAGCAGACACTTCAACCCTTACAGTCAGGAATCCCGGCCTTGGATGTCCTTGCTGCTGACTTGTTATCGAGAAAGGAGGATGGCAAAAGCAAAGTGAAAGAGTTCTTGAATGAGAGAGTGTATTCTATAAACAAGTCTTTCAGTGACCTAATTTCTCATATGTCATAGTAAGCTTCAGAACAAGAAGTGAAGAAAACACAAAGTGACAACCTGAAGCAAAGGACAGAGGAAATGGAGGGCAAAGCTTTGGCCTTAGTTCTTGGGCTGGTAGAAATGAGTGGTGCCCTAAAATTTGAAGACATCCTGCAGCATCGTGTTACATCTGAGTGCCTTGGAATCTTCAACATTAATGGAACCATGCGTAAGACACAGAAAAGCAAGCTCCAGCAAAAACTTACTACATATGACTGTCATTCAAGAGCCTGATGTATGCACATCTATTATTGATATGAGGCTAATCTGTCACTGAAGACAGAGAGAAGGGAGTCAATACTAAGTTTACTTGGGGAAATTATGCAAAGAAACTGGTGTGCTCTACTGTTCTAGCAAGACACAAGCATACGTCAATGATTCATATCATCAGAACTTCTCAATCAAAGACTGTGAGCGCAGATTTTGGCAAAATAAACTACCAATCAGCAATGTTTTCATGTTTTCATCAGATACGTGTATTTTTAAAGCAAGACTCTGGGAGAAGTAATAGCTGCTAAGTGGAGAGCGCAAAAAAAAACACCTACAGTATCCGGCTTGGACAGTCTGCAGCCACACTTAAGAGCGTGCAAACTATCTTGCATATGTGCAACAACATTACCAGTTGAGAAGTCACCTGTCACCAACAGGTCATGGATGGCATCTTGAAAATGACCTGTTCCTGCCGGTAGTGGGAAATTACACAATATGTGTTCTTACTGTTCATTTTAGGCTTTCACTGTTCTTAATTTCCAAGATGGCGATGGCTGCCATCTTGGATTATGAAATCAAGATGATCCCCAAACTCTACAATTACCATTCCAGTGGATTTGTAAGGCCAGAAATGGTGGAAAATGATGCCCTATTTGTTCGTATAGCTCTTCCGGTGCCAGAGCTTTCACATTTCATAATTTTCAAGATGGTGATGGCGGCCATCTTGGATTGAGAGGTTAAGGTGATCCCCAAATTTTACAAGTACCATTCCAGTGGTTTTGTATGCAAGATATAGTGGAAAATGACATCTCTTTTGTCCGTTTAAATAGGTCGCGCCATGAACTGACATATGGTGCACCACAGCTAAAACACAGATGTTTGGAGAAAAAACAAGGTTAACAGATTTGTCACTGTGAAAGTACAGAAGTCGTACTACGCTTGATTGGCACTTTGTCAGCTCTCTATGTGTTTCAATGGATAACTTCATGGAAACATAAAATGGCAAATCTAGTAATACAGCAATCATGCTAAATAGTGTATCTGAAACTTTTATGTGTTAGGTCCTGAAATGTGTTGTAAATCATAGAAGTATGTGTATATAAATAATTTGTACAAACACTCCTTTGCCAAATTTTGTGTTTTTTAACCCATACGTCACTTTGTGAAAACAGTAACTTTTCTGTATTGTTTATAAGATTTATAAGTGTACCATTGATTGAAGCATATTGTGCTTTACTTTCTAGAATTGTCCATAGAAATATGACGGGGAGAATGCACAGCCACATTACATGTGAAGACCATTTTCAGTGTCTGCCATGTCTGCTGTAGACCAGGAGCATTAATACCTTGTGACGGATACAGCCCTGGAAAAACATATACTGCATCAAACAACAAGCATTCACCCAAAAGTTGTTTTCATAGGCCAAAGTGGGTGCATGCATAAGTGGTCTGGCAGCTTGGAAGAAAGAGACCACCTCATTTACTGACCTGATCTTCTGATTGTCTTCCATCATCAAGTCCAAAAAGCTCCTCTCTGGATGCTTCTCCATCGCGGAATGCAATCTTGGCTTTCCTCTGAGTAAATAAACATCTAGTGTATTATTCACAACAAAAATGAGTGTCAAACCACTTATCAGGTTTTGATGCATATATGCCTAGATGAATGTGTGTTACACGTACTTGTAAATTGTGTGTCAAACTCTACCATACTAGCCACCAGTGATGTCAAGAGGTTATTACATATTATTAACGTGCGAAGCGATGTATTTTGACTTGAATTCTCTATTACTTAAGACAAATTTCAAGTGTAAATTAGTTACAAACCGATATCTACGATGTCTACTCGGCCATAAAATGGTAAAAATATTAAGAGCACCTAAGGACGCCCTTTAACTAACAAATGTGGCACTCAGTAAGGTACACTTTTGTCATGTTTGTGTGGTCACTGATGTACGTATGTACAAGTCTGATATAAGCATTACCAGATCTTTTTCTAGTCTGGTGAGTTCAGCCTCATAGCTTCGCAATCGTGTACTGTATCTCTGACGATCTGTTGCTGGAATGCTTCGAATCTCCAGATCCATCTGCTCTAACTGTGTAATGAAGACAGAATGTAAGAAACAAAGACTGATGCTCAGAGAGTTCTGTAAGCAGCATACATTGTACAATGTACAGTAAATTACGGATTACGGAAGACTCTTGGGAAATAATATAGAATGTGGCAACAGACATCAATATAATGTTCTTCTTAAAAAACAAAAGCTAAATGACAAGCCTCGAGGTCTGCCACTTGTACAGAAAGAGACTGTAGAAGCCAGAGTATTGAAAGTGAGTAATTTCAACATCTTTCTACTCTTCCATAATAAGAGTATTGTGCATGCTCGTGTATGTTTTTTGGAGACCTACTTCTTATTTAATTGTATAAACATTGTAATTTGAGGAATGGGTGAGTAATTCTACTGTATCTTCCATAACATTTCAGAGTGTCTGTACATGCAAGTCGGAAGTGAGTGGTATGGATGCCTTACTTCTAAATTGACAGCAAATTTGGACACCACATTTCCACAACCTTGATTCTTACCAGTTCCCTTGCCTCATCAATCTGCCTTTCTGCTGAACTACTCTGCTGTTTTTTCTCATCTACAAAACAAATACAAGAAGCACTCATATTGGTCATCATTAAAAGAAAAACGATATTTATGGCAAGATGAAAAATTGTCCAATGGATCTACATACATCTACATGTACATGTGGGGCACGGTCAAGAGCAAAGCTGGCCATCAACGATGGTACCTTCTTATCCACAAACGACAAATGAGCGGCAGAATACTAACCTGCAATTAGGCGATTCCATTCTATTGGTACGTACAATTTTGAAGTACAAGTTTTACATTGGTGAGATTCTTTACATTCTTAAAGATTTCAAAGAACACTCTCTGTTCTTTCCATGAAAGGAAAGAACTTTGGTGTAGGATGATAAGCTTTTTTTTAAATGTAGGTTTTTGTGGCAGTGTTTAGAGGTGTCTACATTGTACCATGCAGGGTCAATGCCACTGCTCGGCACATAATTAACCACAGAAACTGTGTTCATTGCTTCAACTCAAATCAGTAGCTAATCCGAGAGAGCTGTCAGTCAGCAACCAACACAATGAGGTTGCGCGTGACAGTCACACCAAAATTAACACTGCCTTTTAGTATTAAGTATAGGATAATGCCCGAAGTTCATTCGTGGGTACGAATGGCCAGAGGGCCAAGCCCGAGGGCCATTTGTATTCCACGTACACGGAGGGCACGGAGGGCATTATGCGATATAACCTCCGCCTGTGGCGTCATGCCATTGTTCCATGGCTGCATTATTTCGCACGAATGGCGCAATATCATTTAATATGTAGCCATCATAGAAATCAATGAAAACATTTGAATCTCAGGAACTGATTTGTGCATGAATCATTTTTCAGATTTCTCAGGGTTAGTGTCAGTTCGCAAATGCTGTGGCTGGAGATGCGTTGGGTACCTATTGTCACGCTAAACGAGGATGGGTTTGACATTCGTGTGAAAATACCATAACAGTTTCTTGCTATTTTCTCAGCAAGTAGATACTGTATTCAGCTGAAACTCTCGAAGGCGACTTTAATTGTACCTTTTGTGTGGTACCCTTTGCAAAGTTCCAATAAAAATATACATTTTCCTCATAGAGTGCCCCTTACCAGAGGGAAACTGTTGTGCCCCTTCAAGAGTGAAGTTTAAGGCCTGGAATATTCTTCTTAAGGAATTGATGGCTAAAATGTTAAGCCCTAATATTGAACAAATATGGCATTCCACATTATTTTTTGACCAATTAAACATCTCTCCCAGAAAAAAAGACAAAATCTATTGCACAGTTTTTGAGAGAAAATACTCAACTCAATCAAATCAGCTCCCTCCAAAAGAATTGTATAAGAGTTCTCAGATCCAATGCTCCTAAAGCTTCCCTAACCATTACCCTTATTGCAATACAGACAGTACAAGCATTCCACAATACCTGCTTAAATGAAACTCTTGAATGCCAATGTTGGACCTGATAGTGGTTTGTAACAAAAAATGCTTGCTTTTTTGCTCCCCATTTTGTAAAATCAGTGTGTAAAGCCGGTCTTCACTGCATGGTAATGACCGAGTTGGTGGCTGACCGAGGTCCAATAACAGTGCCAGCAAGCCACCAACCAAGGTCATAACCACGCAGTGAAGACCGGCTCCACACACTGTTATTCCCATTAAAAAATAACTTTAGGAAAAAAGGGTACAAACTATCGAAACTTGTAATTTTTCTGTCGCCATTATTTTGAGAAATGTTCTCCTCATGTTCAAGGGCTACTTGTTAGGCTGTTCAACATTTGCATGGCACCTAATTTTTTACTAAATTATTTCGGCAAATTTTCAAGAACCAGACCACGAGCTTCATTAAAAATTAAAAGCACCATAAATAGAAAAACTTTGATTGGTGTTCAGCTTTATGCTTTGCATTATGTTGGTTTCGTATGCATACCACCTATTGTACTTTAAATTGATACATTTCTGCGCGTATGCCTACACGTGGCATGAGCGTGCACGACGCACCATCTGTCCTTGCCAAAAAAGTGCAAAAACAATATGCAAAAAAACACATTGTGCATAGCAATATGCTTGTTTAGGTGCCATTTATTAGCTAGTTCACAGAGCCGGTCTTTGTATCACAAGTTAATACACCCCCCATGTGACCAGTCTTCGACCAATCACAGTGCCTAAACTCTCTGAGGTATTTATTAATTTCTATTTATAACTTTTCTTTTCCAATTTGCTGTGTATTGCTAAAGCCACTCATCTCGTGTTTAATATTTGTGTTTTTAACCTTTTAAATATTCTTTTACAATTATTTCTCTAAACTTTTTATAATAAAGTGATTTTGACCTTGGGCCCAAGTTTCAAATAAACGTGATTAAAATATTAATCAAAAATAAATATATTTCCCCTGTGTGTCCAAAATTTGCACGCAAATATCTATAAAAAAAACACCAAAATGTATTGTAATAAGATGACCAGGAACTAGTCATACTACAATCCATAGAACCAGAAATTTTTCATGATTTTGACCAAAAAAACCTCAAACATTTCACAGTGCCTACTGTTCATCTCTGTATAGGCCTACTTGATCTTTCTAGAGTACAGGTATGGTATTACTCATGCTCAGTATAAATTACAATCAATTTAAAAACCAGTGTGTCAGTCCTCTTAATAATTTTTTTAAAACTTCAAAATGTATGGTGTTCTAAGACGATATGTGCATTGCGCTGTGCCATTGCGTTGCCTGTGCCGTTGTGTCGCCTGTGCGATCTCCCGACGCACCTTGCTGTCACGAAATGCGTTGCATCATGTTGCCGCCCGTCGCGTCGCCTGTTTTGGCTTCCTTTGTCCATCACATCTTACTGTAGTCCGTCACTTCGTTGTGTCGTCTGTTGCAGTGCTCATTGGTTCATGCTGTTGCGTCGTGCCATTGTCCATCGCATTGTGTCATCGCCTGTTGTGTTGCCTGTCGGGTCGCCTGTTGGGTCGCCCGTCACATCCCCCATTTTCTAATCAGTTTCAATAACTCACCACAAGGATTTAAGCTTTGGGACTGACATCATTTTAAAGCTTTTTGAACATCTTGAGTGCGTTCTGGTTCTTCTTTGCTTGTCATTCAAAAAAACCTCTTAGGCCCTATCAAATAGTAAAATTTATTGTATTATGCGTACAAGTTAGGACCTACATGTATCAAATACCATCATACTTTTATGACAATTTGGGCTCAATGGTCAAAATAATGAAAGAAAAACCACCCTTTTTGCATAGAATTGTGTGCTTTCAGATGCCCTAGAAAAGCTAATGCCCGAAGCCTTCCTCAGATTCAATATTTTTTGGAAACAAATTACTTCTTTCTCTAAAACTACATTTCTTCAAAGGGTGTTGTTTCCAACAATGTCTTATAATGTCAACAGCTCTCCAGTGCTCTGTTACCAACTATGGTCATACATTTTTTGAGTAAATACCAAAGGTGGAAGGCATTTTAGCCTCTCTTGATTTGCAGTACTTACTGTATGTGACACTCTGGTGAATTTAAGGATTTTTAAAATTTTACAGTCATTGGCTCAGAGTCTGATTCCACTGTAGGATGTGTGATGTTAAAATAATGACTATGTACCTGTTTAATAAGGATAGGCCGATGTAGGGCTTTTACACTTCTTATTATTTTTGCCTTTTGTCACAGAAAAACTAGTGATTTGTGTAGCAAGGGGAGTGAACAATAGATTGGAATTCGAAAATACCTTTGCCACTTTGGATAAAACCATATAAATTCAACAAATTTGTTAGCCTTGAAATAAATATTGAATTAATCTTAATACTCTAATATTAATATTATTTCTTAATATGTTTACTCAGTATGTTTCAAGAGGGAAGAGTGAAATCATGCAAGCAAGTCATTAGAAAAGACCATAGTGTGACCACGAAAACAATGGTGTTTGCTCAAAACCATCTGAATGGTTTTGAGTGGTAGTACAGCTTATCATCAACACTGCTCAAATGGTACTGCCATGTGTGTACAAAAAAGATGGGGTTTTAAACGTTAGTGAATTTTGAATGGTTTTGAATGGTGTATCAGTAGGAGGGTTAATAATCGATTAAAAAAACGGTGACGCTACGCCTATGCAACAGAACAGGCTACCGTTATGGCACGACGCACAAATTAACGGCACAAACACAGGCATGACGTGCGACTCAATGGCACAAGTGATGCAACGGCACGACGCCCTGCACATTTGTTGTCTTTTTAGAACACCATAAAAATGTGAGGGTTAGATTATTCGCAATTACAGCAGTTTTGCCACAACTGTCTATAGGCAAGCTAGGCCTACTCCTGTATGGGGTTCGTTCCGCTATCGTTGCCATGAACGTGGATTCATCCACTATCGTCTCCACGAATGTGGTGAAGACTATAGCGGAACGAACTGCATAGTTCTAGGAGTAAGCTCAGCCTTCATCCACATGTACTAGCAGCTGTGTAGTTTGCAAATTTTTTTTTAACACTTTAACTTACTTCCACTCAACTGTGGTATTTTGTTGATTTTAGTAGTTATTTCGGCTGAGATCGAAGCAAACTGATGTTCAAACTCCTCCATGGTACTCACAGTTGTTGCCATTTTGTAATTGGTTGGTTAAATCTATCTAGTCACTCAGCTCAGCTCAGCTCAACTCAGCATGCAGAGTAGAACAGGAAGATTTATGTACCAAAGGTACTTTATGCAGTGACGACCCAATTATTACCAAAACAAGCATCAAGGAGGTCAAGTATAAACATGGAGGTAAGCACAATTCCTTTCTCTGTGGTTTTAAGCTAGCTGAGTGTAGTACTACTAGATGTTACCAATGATCATCCGACATTGTGGAGTCGAACGGAGTCGCAAGTAAGTCATGTAAGTAAACCCATCCGAGACCTTCTCAATTTGGATCACAATAACATCATTATCGATACAATTTCAAATAACTGATTCTTTGAAATGGGGAAATAAACGAGAAAAAGGTCAAGGAGAAGTATGGTGCTAATCATGCGACTTTATCCGTAGAAAAGGAAGTAAAGGAGCACATTCGCCGTGTGTGAGTGCCGGATTTTACACTGCCAATCGAGGATTGATGCTGTTTGTCACAGTGCATCATCATAGAGCAGTACATGTACAATAGTGCATGCATGCAGCATGTGTGTACATACTGATTGCATGGCCTGGCCGGATGAATTTCCACCGGCTCGGAGAACGCCCCCTATTGACAACCAATACAAAAGATAATGTGAAACATTATAATTATTTTGAATAAATGAACATCACGCACCAAGAATGTAAATCCTGCAAATAATACACTACTAATTTTCAGGGTAGCTGTTGCCGACAGCCAAAAGGAAAAAAACTAGCCTTTACACTAATCCAAAACAAAGCGTTGTTGATTTGAGCCGGTGACTTGGACTCGAGTCAGACTCGAGTCGCCAATCTCATTGTTGTGACTTGACTTGACTTGGGGAAGATGACCTGCCACTTGACTGGAATTGTTTTGCGCAAAAAATAATTACTTGAGAGTTAAGAATGACTTGAATAAAATTCGGTAAGTATGACAATTCAATTAATTAATGTTGGAATTATATGTGGCGAAATCGAGTCTTTGGCAGCGATGCCGCTGCTGACGATCCCGATGTTTTCGAGTGCTCTTGTCATAAGGCCGAATTGGAATGACTCGTGATGATTGAAAATGTATTTTGGTGTAGTTTTGGCCAATAAAACTCACATAAAAATCATTAAAACAAGTTGCTGAATTGTATACTCATTATGTGTCTTTACTTCACTTGAAAATGGGCATTCCACAACTAAAATAGTAATTGCAACTATTAAAATAAATCAACCGATTGCGTGTAAGCCGTTTACACAATTAATTCGGTACGTTTACACATATTTTGTAAAATTATTAAAAAGTTAATGTGTAAACCGTTTACACAATAGTTGAATAAATAAGTTGTAATTGTATAAAATTATCACTTATCTGTTGTTTAGAAATTACACCACTGGGGCTGTGTATAAGCTGTTTACACAGCAGAATTGCTATAGGTTCATGTAGTAAACAGGATTGTGTAACATTTTACACAACTTGTGTAAGATTTGACACAACCGAAATAACAGTGAACGTGAAATCTGCACGAATAGGCTAACAGCTTTTTAGTTGTTTTAAAGTCTGTCACAACATCATGGGTGTGGGCTTTTTCGTGCCCTGGGACATTAAGTGGCTTTGACTTGACTTGACTTGACTTGCAAATTGACTTGTGATTTGACTTGCTTGGGCAAAAATGCCTTAGGCTACGACTTGACTTGCCTTGAAAAAAAACTTGGTTCATGCATGGAGGAAGGAATTTCCTCCATGGTTCATGTAACACTCCAAAAACATATTATTTGATACTTCTTTTTGGAGTTTCTTTCTCTCTTGGGGCAAGTGCAGGTATTAATCATTAATCTAAACATACTGTCAACTACACCTAGCCAAATAGTTTAATTCGTACGAACGAACAAACCTAGCCAAATGCCAATTGTCTTGTTACCATTGCAATGGGGGGGGGGGGAACACCAACTATCAATGGCCAGCTCTCCCAGAATTCCCCTAGGATTTGTACAGTAGTTACTTTGCCCTTCCTCGATGACGAATGCCCTTTGGGGATAGCCGCCACTGAGTAAAATGAACAATGGTTTCCCACCCCTCCATTGGAAATCACCCCCCCCCCCGCTACACAGACATCGTGAAATTTGTAGCCTCATGTGTTTATGGAATATTCACCGAACAAAATAATAATACGGATGCCATTTACATGAAAAAGGGCCTCAAAAAACAAAACAGAACAAACAATTACAAACTTGAGAGAAAAGTCGCAGACATGAAATTTGACGTCAAATTTCACGATTTGAGATAAATTGCGACAATTGTGTGTCCCATCAATCTTGACGTCACCATTCATTTTGACAAAACTCGACAGTTGTGCCCTGAGTCGTGAATTATATTACGACTTTTACGCCAATAGTTAAAACTTCCGTCAAAATTTACGTTTTTGTAGGCCTACCCCAAGTCGTAAAATTGACGCCAATAATTTTAGTAGAGTGCTCCAACAAGTCGTGAAAATTTTCGCCAAAAATATTCATGACAAAATTATGACTTTTCCTCAAGTCTGGAATGCACATTGACGTCAGTACTTCCGACTTATCCCAAAGTCGATTGCGAGCGTATATATTGACGCCAATTTCTGACAAAAATCACTTTGTACCCCAAGCCGTAAAATGTAACTGACATAGTATCACAACTTTGTTGTCACGGATTACTGTGTCATCATAGATACAGCAGGCCCGTAACAGGGGGGGGG